>JAVJIF010017338.1:67500-71667 GCA_038442645.1 Agave tequilana
AGCAGATACCAATTCATAAATAAATAAACCGTGTTAAAAAAATTATCAATTGATGACCCCAGGGGATCTCAGTGAGTTAGAGAGGATGCTGATGTGTAGAGGTCGTCGTCACAATCATAACAGTATCAAGATCGCCTAAATCGGAGCTCGAATGCAAGAGTAATGGCCTGTAGACGAAGATGGCGCACTAATGGGTCTGATTTGTGTCTAGACCCGTCACTGTAGCTCGGGTACGGAATCACTATCAGTGATCGAAAACTCGGCCGAGTCGGATACGACTCGGCCGAGTCGGATACGACTCGGCCCCCTCCGGTACAACTCGGAGGCCGACTCGGACCCGACTCGGGCGACTCGGCGCCCGGACTCCTCCCTTAAAAACGCGTTGAGGGAGAGAGAGAGATCAGATCTGATCTCTCTCTCTCGCGCTCGCCGTCCCCCGCGATGCCCTCGCCGTCCCCCCGCGTCGCCGTAGCCGTCGCCGTCCGTCTGCAGGTAAGTTCTCCCCTCTCCCTCTCAGTCTCTCTCTCTCTCCCCCTCTCTGTGCCTCTCTCTCCCTCTCTTTCTCTGTCTCTCTCCCCCGCAGCGGCGCGCTCTCTCTCTCCCCCTCTCCGCAGCGACTCTCTCTCCCGGCTCTCTCTCTCCGCAGCGACCCGCAGCGACTCTCTCTCTCTGTCTCTCTCTCTGTCGGACTCTCTCTCTCCCTCTGTATCTCTCTCTCACTCTGTATCTCTCTCTCTGTCGGACTCTCTCTCACTCTGTCTCTCTCTCTGTCGGATTCTCTCTCTCTCTGTATCTCTCTCTGCTCTCTATCTCTCTCCCTCTCCCTCTCAGTCTCTCTCCCCCTCTCTGTCTCTCTCTCCCTCTCCCTGTCAGTCTCTCTCTGTCTCTCTCTCTTTGTCCCTCTCTCTCTCCGTCTCTCTCTGTCCTCCACTGTGTCCCCTCTCTCTCCTCTGTCTCCGTCTCTCTCCCTCTCTCTGTTCCTCTCTCTAATTAATTTGCATTTAATGTCATTTAATTTAGTTTAGTTTAGGTAAAGTTAATTTAACTTAATTTAGGTTAATT
Organism: Agave tequilana; assembly: GCA_038442645.1. NCBI lineage: Eukaryota > Viridiplantae > Streptophyta > Magnoliopsida > Asparagales > Asparagaceae > Agave > Agave tequilana. The sequence goes on from JAVJIF010017338.1 coordinate 68,563, forward strand.
TAATCTAATAAAGTTTTGTAATTAAGTTAGGTAATTTAATAATTTTATTGAAGTTAGGTAATTAAGTTAGTGTAGGTTAATCTAGTATAAACTAGTTTAGTTTAATTTAATGTAGTTTCATTTAATTGAATTTAATTTAATTTAAATTAGTTTAGTTAACTTAATTTAGGTTAATTTAATTTAATAAAGTTTTGTAATTAAGTTAGGTAATTTAATAATTTTATTGAAGTTAGGTAATTAAGTTAGTGTTGCTTAATCTAGTATAAACTAGTTTAATTTAATTTAATGTAGTTTCATTTTGTGCAATTTACTATATTATGCATGTATTTTGATATTTTTCTACCGACGACGCTTGTATTTATGCTTTCACGTTATGTTTTGAGTGTTAGGTGATATGTTTTGAATATGTGATGCATGAATTTGGATGTTTACATTTTTTATGATTTGTCATGATTTTTTCATAATTTTTTTGGCGCTCTATGTAGCGTTTTTTGCGTATCGCCCGAGTCCGATCCGAGTCGCCGAGACCGATCCGTCTCGGTGCCGGCCGAGTCGGCGGCCGAGACCGAGACTTTGAACCATGATCACTATAGCAGCGGGTTGCCAACTTAAACCTGAATCTCTCCTTTATGAAGCGGGTCAGATTGCTTTTAAAACCAAAATTGCTTCTTTCTTCTTCGTTTGTTGAAACCTAACTTGTAACCCAATTGATTCTTCTTTTGCAGGTGGTGAACAGATGGCCAGTTGGCTACGACGAGATTAGGTGGAGACTTCTCAGCGATGATGAGGGAGAGGGATGGAGACGGAGATGGCTGTTGCACGATCGGGCGGTGGCTTGAAGATGGCGTGACTCGCTGTTGTCGAGGGAGAATCGAGGTCGTGCTTGTTGGGTTTGATATGGGTATTTGCTATTGGGATTTTACAGAGAATAGAGAGAGTGGGGTCCCTTGGTGGTGGTGTAATATGAAGAAGGGATAGAAAACAAATGTGTAATGCCCAAGCCCTCGGGTACAGAGATGTTGCAGCGACGTATTTACGTAGGTCGAAAATACCCTCACGTATATATGCTAAGCATCAGTACAGGTAAGAATCAGAGTACGAAGTACACGGTGTATTATACATTCTAATATATGAGTACAATCACAAAGTTATCATAAGATATGACACAATATTACAAGAATATTATATTACCGATAGGCGCAAATGCGAGAATACAAAGAGATATACAAGCATGAATAGTATAAAAGATGCTTACAAGTTACAAAAGAAAAACTCGAGAGACGAATAGGAAGCCTAGAAGAAAAGGACCCTGGACGGTCTGCGATGATCCACGCTTCCACTGCTCTACTCTGATCAGCAACCGGGAGAATCCACAAGCTCCAAGCTCCAGGATCTAAACATGCAGATCCAGGGGAGTCAGAAACTCCCCAAAGAGTGGTGTGGTGAATGCCAAGTGGCGTGCAGGGACAAGCACACGTGTATTGATAAATCCAAATCAAAAGCAAACGTTGAAAATCGTGTCGTGAGCATACACACTCGAACATGAAAGAGGTATCAAGTGATGAGATATACAGAAGCGACAAAACCAGTTGTACGAGCTCAGTAGATAGATTCATGAGATTGATACCTCGATACATTGTATCATGTGGGTGTCTAGATATAATGCCTTACATACTTATATCTACTATACATACGAATCAAAGAGGAGAAAGTCATTCAAGCTTTCTAATATTCTTTTCTATATTATTCTAACAGAAAGGAATCCAAATAAGAAAATTCTCATCTATATATCATATATCTCAGGTCTCCATCGACTAAGTACGCACGACCTGAGTTGTCCACAATAACAGCTGAAGAGAACATTATGGATCATCAGGAAGCAGTGATTATATGGTAACTAAAGAATCTGTATAAAACCTAGAGTAAACAAGTCAGGAGGTTAAGTACAATAGTAAAGTGCAATGTCAAGCAAGAGACTGATTGTGTACAATATGGTAACAACAGGAGATCAGTTGAGTAGTACACAAGTGGTAAAACTAAGTATATATAATATAATAATAATAAAACTGAAAATCTGAATTAAAACTCGATGAAAGCAGATAAGGCAAAACCAGCGGTACAACCCAGATTACGGTTTCATGAGATAAGTACGTCGAAGGAATAATCCAAATAAGGAAACCCTCACCTATATATCATATACCTCACGTTATCGTAATATGAATGTATACAACCCGAATTGCAGAAAGAATTATTAATTAGCATCTTATTATTATTATTACTACTCGTCCTACCATATATCCAATGTTCTAAAAAGCGGTGCCACTATGCGTGTGGTCCGAGAGTGCATAATGCTTAAACGGTTTAAATGGTGATTAAACGGTTTACACATTTTACTATATTTTAATATATAATAATATTATAATACTTAAAACATGTAAATATGAATTCTATAGACTCCCCAAAAAAACATAAAAGATATAGAAAACATAACTTGTAAATTTCTTGTACTAAGAAGAATTTAAAAGTAATAATGTCAATCAGTTCAAAATACATCAATGTACCCCCTCCTCCAACAACTATAGTTAAAAAAATACTTTTTAAATGAACAAATATATCTATTTCTTTCAAAAAGTAACATAGTTCCAACAACTTTGGTTCACTGCTAGATGCAACTGCAAGTAATGTGCAACTCTATCCTTCTCACGCTTGAGGCACTTCTTAGCTTATTAAAAGAAACAAAGACCATTGGCAAGAACCTAGGCAAAATATGTGCACGCGAGGGAGAAGAGAGCTGACCAGGGGGAGGTCACCCTCGACGCAGGAGGTCGCCGTCGACGCTTTGCTGCTGACTAGAAAGCTGATCGCAAGGAGAGGTCTTTGTCGATAAAGAGGGAGGTCGCGGTGGAAGGATCAACTAGAAAGGGAGGTCGCCGTCGAAGGGGGAGTTCGCCACAGGAGGATCAATACTTTGTGAACTTCTCCCTGGTCGAACTTAGGAGCCCTAATTCCCAAGAGAATCGTCACTGCCGTGAGCTTCGAGAACTTCAGATAAATTAAGACTTCGGGAGCTTCGTCGTCTCGTCGCCTTGAGCATCAATAGCTTCT
>JAVJIF010017339.1:0-122346 GCA_038442645.1 Agave tequilana
AAACAAACCAAGTCTTCCTTTAAACCAATCAAGGATATCATGTCAACTAGGCCTTTAGAATTAATTCATATGGATCTTTTTGGACCAACTAAAACTAAAAGTTTTAAATGGAAGTAGATTTGCATTGTTTTGGTTGATGATTTCTCCCGTTTTACTTGGGTTTTCTTTTTGCAAAATAAAGATCAACTTTTTCTCATTTTAAGATTTTTCGAAAAAGAGTTGAAAAGAAAAGGGTTTTCCGATTTAAGAATAAGAAAGTGATAGAGGTGGTGAGTTTATTAACCAACTCTCATGACTTATTGTGATGAAAAGGGAATTAAGCATGAAACGTCTTGTCCTAGAACTCCACAACAAAATGGAGTTGTAGAAAGGAAAAATAGAACACTTCAAGAGATGGCTAGGACAATGATAAGTGAATATGACCTCCCTCAATATTATGGCCGAGGCGTAAACACCGCATGCTATATATCGAATCGTATTTATTGTGCAAAAATTCTTCAAAAACATCATTTGAAATGTATCATTCTAGAAAACCAAATGTTGCATATTTTAAAGTTTTGGATGCAAGTGTTTTGTTTTAAATACTAAGGATAATTTGGGTAATTTGATGCTAAGGCTTATGAGGCTATCTTTGTTGGATATTCCTCTACTAGCAAAGCATATAGAGTTTTCAATAGATCTACACTAACCATTGAAGAATCCATGCATGTTAAATTTGAAGAATCTAATGTGGTTGTTGAGAATGTTGTAGAGATTGAACCACTAGGTGAAGACATGGAGAGACTATCCTTGAAGGACTCACCCGCTCAAGAAGAAAAGCTAGATCCTATTGGTGAAGTTCAAGAGGATAAGGAGGAAAGCACTCAACCGCTTTCTAAAGCTTGGAGATACGCTACAAATCATCCTAAGGAGCTCATCTTGGGTGATGCATCTAAAGGAGTCACAACGCGCTCCAAACTCCATGACATATGTGGTAACTTTGCTTTTATTTCTCATTTTGAACCCAAAGGCATTCTCGAAGCGAGACGGACCATATTGGTTGCTTGCCATGCAAGAGGAACTCAATCAATTGAGCGCAACCAAGTTTGGCACCTTGTTCCTAAGCCCCACGATAGACCAATAATTGGTACTAAGGGATCTTTAGAAACAAGATGGATGAGTCCGGAAATGTCATTAGGAATAAAGCTAGGTTAGTGGCCCAAGGTTACACTCAAGTTGAGGGAATTGACTTTGAGGAGACCTTTGCACCCGTAGCACGGCTTGAAGCCATACGGATGACACTAGCTTTTGCATGTTTTAAAAATTTTAAACTTTTTCAAATGGATGTAAAAAGTGCATTTTTAAATGGTTTTATTAATGAAGAAGTTTATGTTTCTCAACTCCCGGTTTTATTGATCATGTTCATCCCGATTTTGTTTTTAAACTTGATAAAGCTTTGTATGGATTGAAACAAGCTCCAAGAGCTTGGTATGAAAGGCTTTCTAGTTTTCTCATTTCAAATGATTTTATTAAAGGCAAAGTAGACACAACTCTCTTTACTAAGCATGTAAGAATGATATTTTAATTGTGCAAATTTATGTTGATGATATAATTTTTGGATCTACTAATGAGCTTTTATGCAAGGATTTTGAGAAGGTAATGCAACTAGATTTGAAATGTCTTCCATGGGTGAGCTCAATTTCTTCCTTGGACTCCAAATCAAGCAATTGCAAGACGGAACCTTCATTAACCAAGCCAAGTACGCAAAGGAGCTAGTAAAGAAGTTTGGCTTGAAGGATCAAAGGCTTGCAACACTCCAATGGCAACTACTACCAAGCTTGATAAGGACGAACAAGGTAAAAATGTTGATATTAAATTATATAGAAGCATGATAGGAAGTCTTTTATATTTGACGGCAAGTAGGCCGGATATCATGTTTAGTGTGTGTCTTTGTGCTAGATTTCAATCGTGTCCTAAGAGTCTCATCTTATTGCGTTTAAAACGCATTTTCGTTATATTAAGGGCACAATTGGAATGGGTCTTTGGTATCCGAAAACTATAGATTTTTCTATGACTAGTTATTCGGATGCCGACTATGCGGGTTGTAGAGTAGATAGAAAGAGTACTAGTGGGACATGTCAATTTCTTGGTAATTGTCTTGTTCATGGTCCTCTAGGAAACAAAATTCCGTAGCTCTCTCAAACGCCGAGGCGGAGTATGTTGCCGCGGGGGCTCTTGTGCACAAGTCCTTTGGATGAAACATACTCTCCTTGATTTTGATTTGCACTTTGATCATATAAAAATATTTTGTGATAATACTAGTACTATACACATGACCAAAAATGCAAATCAACATAGTAAGACCAAGCACATTGAGATTAGATGTCACTTTCTTAGAGATCATTTGAGAAAGGTGATATAGATATTGATTATGTTTCCACGGATTTACTACTAGCCGATATTTTCACTAAACCTCTTGATTTTGCTAGATTTTCGTTTATTTGTGGAGAACTTAATGTTTGTATTATTGAATAAACATGTTTTCATAACCCTTTTTGATGTATGACAAAAGGGGGAGAATAAGTTTACATGGACAAAATAAGTTCATTTGGTCTTGGTTCCATATGAATTTATATGTTTTGTTTTATGAGTTTTGTTTTATGTGTTCTTGTGTTTTTGTTGTTTTTGGTATTTTTGGTATCAAGAGAAATTTTTGTTTTAATTGGTTTCAATAATTGGTGCATCATTTCAATTATTAGTTCTAGAGCATATTCTTGTGTTTTAAGTATAGCATAATTTGAGGGGGAGTTTTCTCCTACCCTTTATTTTTGTTAATAGCCTATTGTTTTGTCATCATCAAAAGGGGGAGATTGTTGGCCCAAGAGGTTACACTCTCCAATTGTTTTGTGTTTTGATGATGACAAACCAAATATGAGCTATTTGTACTAATAAGTTTGTTAAGATAAGTTTCAGGTTTGTACCATGTTTAGAGACCATTCGCTTAGCTATTGCAGAACTTCTAAGTTCCACAAAGCAAGGAAGGCAAATTGCACATCAAGGAAGGATCATAGAAGAGAAGGCACTAGCAAGGCATTGGATGGCTCAAAGACTTGAAGATAGCACAAGAAGTCTTCATGTAACTTGTTTTTCAGTTTATAGTCTGTTAAAGAATAGTGGATAGGTTTGAAGCTCTATCACACACGTTTTTGCGCACATGCTCATTCCAAAGTAATTTCTTATAAATTATACAAAAATATTTTGCATACAAGATTTTGCCTACAGATATATGTTTGTGTTTTATACTAATCCCTGTTCAAAAGTATTTTTGATAAAATCAAAATCCTCTTTTATTTTTTTAAAATTTGGCTTTTTGACCTGATCCGGTCGACCGGGTCGGTCGACCGAGCCTATGTCAGTCTGGTCCGGTCGACCGGACCAGTCGACCGAAGTCCTAGCAGATGCACGTATCCGTGTGCACGTCTGTCGGTCGACCGGGGCGGTCGACCGGACTATTTATTTTTTGTCACAGTTTGTATCAGTCGACCGGGTCGGTCGACCGATAGCCGTAACGGTCAAATTTTTATACTACCGGTCGACCGGCCCGGTCGACCGATCCGACGTTTGAACAGTAACGGGCAGATTTTAAGTGCTGTTTATTTTGTCTTTTGTATTTAAAAATCCGTTTAAGGATATATTTTGATCTAATTACCTCCTAAACATCTGTAATTATGTTTTATCCCTAAACCCTAGCCCCTCTCCTATAAATAGGGGTGTTTGGAGAGAGATTGGTTACAATAACAATCTTTGCAAAATTCAAAAGTTTAAGGCTTTCAAAGTTCTTGGTTTTTGAGCTAAATTCTCTCAATTTCTGAAGGGTTTTCAAAGTTTTTCTCTGATTTCAAATTCTTTTCCTTACACACAAAAGAGCTTCATTCCTACTCAATATTCTCTAAGGACCTTTGTAAGGGAAGAGATATTTGAAAGAGAGAGTTTGTGGTCTTTTGACTACCAAGGAAATTTCTTGTACTGAGATTGTGGAGTTGGGTACTCCATTGTAATTGAGATCTTTGTGATAGTGGAAGTAGCTAGAATCCTTCTGGGGAAGGCGGGGAGTAGAGCTGGGTGCTCGAACTCGATAACATATCTTTGTGTTTGCGATTGGTTTACATTCTTGCAATTCTTACTCTATTTTGCTTGCTCTTATTATTACTCATCATATTCATTGTCATACTTACTTGCTAGCATTCATCTTGTGATTGTTGTAGCTTTAAATTTTTTTTATTTGCCCTTGATTAGCATTGTCACCTATTCACCCCCCTCTAGGTGACTTTTCACAGCCGTGTATATGTATGCCATTGTAGTACAGATTAACTGTGAGGTTCTCTCTTCTTCTCCCATAAACTCTCTGATAATATAGTAGATTTGAGTGCAACTAATGATTTTTTTCTGATTTGAGTTTTCACATAAAATTCTGGTGTATTTAATTGTGTTTGATCTTTTCTCCTCCTTCTCCCCATTCATTTCTTCAACAGCTTCTAATTTCCTGATAATACCTTGTAACCAGTATTCACAACCAATTAGAAACTATTTTGGTGTTTGATTTTGATTTTTCCTTTTCCTTTTTTTTCTTTTTTCTAATTAGGGACAACAAATCATATAATTTTTGCTAAAAGTTCCAAAGGGAATTTGGAGAGTTAAATTAGAAGAATTTAAATGCTTCATATAAAAGAAAACATAGCAATGCTTAAAAATAAAGAAATCAAGATACAAATTAAACAAACGAAAGTCCCTAGCTAGCTAGCTTTGTAGACAAATCCACTGAATCAATAAATGTTGCATCTACACAATAGACATGGTTGACTCCACTCTAACCACTGAGCGATGCAGTCATAATGAAACATGTGCGAGCATAACATTCGATCCAAATCCAAATGATCCGTTGTCTCCTTAAACTCTTCAAAACAGATAGAGCAGTATCCTTCCTCTTCTCCAACACCAACACCATCCACCCTCTCTTGCTTGCAATCGCCATCTCCAAACCTCGCTTCGTGTTAGTTTCTTCCTCCTCGTTATCATTAGAAGCAGTAGTAAAGACAGGCTCTTCATCAGTCACCTTCCTCTTGTTGGTCCCTCGAGATGATGTCAAATGCGGAACTATCTCTGTGGCAATTATAGATCTAAAAATACCCAAGTCAACACAAAACTAAAACAAGAAGGATTAATGTTAAGCAAATAAATAAACTTGCAAAAAGGAAAATAAATCTCAGAAAATAGACAAACGCAAACGAGAGAGATTTATCCTGGTTCGGTCCTTGTGACCTACATCCAGTCCCCAAGCCACCCGCTTGAGATTTTCCTTTATCCTTGATTTTGTACACCCAAAATCACAACCATGCACACCACTTGACAAATCCCTTTGCCAAATGTGTACACCTTCTCTTTCACCAAGAGAACACCTTCTCTTCCACCAAGAGAATAAACTTCACCTTGTACAACTGCCTCTACACCAAGAAGCCACCCGTGTACAATACTTGCTTTGAGTATTACAACTTTCCTATAAGCCTTGGAATTGTGTATGAACGTGGACAAGGTCTAGTATAGGAGAAACTTCAGAGAACTTCACAATGGAAATGACTTTTGGTGAAGAACAGAAGTTGGAAAAACAGTTTTCAGATTTTGACAGAATTTTGGCTTTGGAAAACTGAAGATTTTTCTTAGTATTTGGCCTTTGGACTAACCACCCTTTATATAGCTGAAGACTAGGGTAAGTTAGGGTAGTTATAGGAGCAATTCAAACAATTGGAACGTTGGAATTCGTTGCACAAAAGACCAGATAACAGAAAACTGTCCAACAGTCAGAAACTGCCTATAGTCGACTTGCCTATAGAGTTAGTCGACTAGACTAGGCAATTTTCCTACTATTAGTCGACTAGGTTTGACTATAAGTCGACTAGGTCAAGTTAGTTCAAGTGATAGTTTTCTGGATTAACTGAACAAGTCGACTGCAACCACTTATAAGTCGACTGGACCAGATATTAGTCGACTAGGGGCAAGGGATTAGTCGACTACAAATGCTATTAGTCAACTACATTTTACTGTCAAGTCGACTAATGCAGAAACAGAGAGTTGGGTCTGTTTTGGACACAAGACAAAGTCGACTAGGGTTTGGGTCAAGTCGACTACACATGTTATTAGTCGACTGTAAGGGACTGTAAGTCGACTAACAGGACTATGATATGTGTGTGTGTGTGTCAAGGCTTTTTACATGCTATTCATCTTTACAAAATACATCATATCAACTCTCTTTGGGACATCTTGATCATGTAGAACTCTTGATTCGTCATGTGTTAGAGCTCCAAATGACATGCGTCACATAAGTCTTCATCAAAACAAGTTCCAACATTCTCCCCCTTTTGATGATGACGCTTTATGTGCACAAGTGCTCCCCCTGCAGAAAATATGTTATATTTTCCTCCCCCTGTAGAAATTGGGTTATAACAAATATGAAAAGACTTTGTTCTCCCCCTGCAACAAATATTAGTAAATATATATATATATATATATATATATATATATATATATATATATATATCTGTTCTTATCAATTTTTACATGGTACCTGCAAGATAAACGTTAGATGGTACCAAACATAAAGAACATATTAACCTTTAGGAGTCCAAATCCATTTAGAATTTGGTTTCCACCTGTAAGTATACACATAGTTGCAAGAATCACATATATCATGAATGTATGAAGCAATATAGTATTTTTATTATGAAAACATAAATTCTTAGGAATCCATATAAACTTTGTCTTAATTCTTTTTGAAACATGATTATACTTTCTTTTCACATATGGATTACAAACATATGAAGACTTTTCATTATATCCAATACCATAATGATTATCATGTGACAACTTCTAAAAAGATAATAAATCATTCAATTTTTCTTTTCCTTTATTGAACTTAGTCACATTTTGCAAAAGATTTTCATATTTCTTTTGAAAACTGAAATATCTTTATCTAAAATAGAAATCCTTTTATTCAAAGATTCAGTTTCCTTTTTCAGGAAAATGTTGTCTTTTATAAACTTCTCATTTTCATTTTTCAAAGATGATATGACTTTTTCAAACTCATCTTGTTGAGAATTTATAGAAGATACTTGTAAAGCATAACATGAATTTTCCTTTAAAAATTTTTCATTTTCTTTTGATAAAACTTTATTTTTCAATTTTTCAATTTTCAGATCAATAAACAATTCATAAAATGCATCAGAAAGTTCAGAAAATGATACCTCATCATCTTCTAGTGCCATGTAACATAGGTTGACACGTTCAGTAGTTTCTTCTTCATCCGAGGAAGATGAATCACTGTATTCTGATGATGCTTCGTAGTTTTTCTCTCTCTGAACTTTTTACTCTTGTATTTTTCTTTCTTTTTGAGCAAAGGGCAATCCATCTTCATATGACCTGGTTTATTACAATTAAAGCATTTGAATTTACCTTGCTTTAGAAATCTCCTGAATTTCTTTGAAAGTATTGCCATCTCCTCTTCATCGTCATCGGAATCGTCCGTGTCGGAGGATGCATGGAAGGCAAGTTCTTTCTTCTTTGAGTGATGTTGTCATTCGTCCTTCTTTCTTTCTTCTAACTGCACTTCATATGCCATTAGATTACCGATTAGGTTTTCTAATGTCATAATGAGAGATCATTCGCCTCTTCAATAGCGGTTGTCTTCTTCTCCCATTCTGGTGTAAGTGCACGAAGGATCTTACGAACTCTTTCAACTTGGGTGTAGTCCTTTCCAAGAGATGCTAATGAATTGGTAATGTCGGTGAATCTTGTAACCATTTCGGATATGGTTTCATTCTCCTCCATTTTGAATAATTCAAACATGTGGACAAGAACAGATATTTTAGATTCCTTAACTTTATTTGTGCCTTCGTGTGTTACCTGAAGAGTATGCCATATTTGATGTGCAGAAGTGGCTATTGACACACGGTTGAACTCTTCTTTGGTTAAGACACAGAACAAGGCATTCATTGCTTTGGCGTCAAGGTTCGCGTTCTTCTTTTGATCTTCACTCCAAGCGTTGTAGTTGGTTGTTGGCTTGGTGTACGATGCTTCTACGATGTTCCAAAGGTCGTAGTTGAGCGATTGCAAGTAGATTTTCATTCTACACTTCCAATAGTTGTAGTTGGATCCGTCAAATAGCGGTGGACGTTGTGTAGAATGTCCTTCTTTGAATTGGGATGATGAGAACTTCATTGCCATCTTTGTTGTTGACTTGTACCCGCTCTGATACCAAGTGTTGGTCCCTCGAGATGATGTCAAATGCGGAACTTGTTGGTCCCTCGAGATGATGCCAATTGTTGGACCCGAGATTAGCCAAATGCGGAACTTTCTCTGTTGGCACTTATGGATCTAAAACAACAAAGTCAACACAAATACTAACAAAGAAGGGTTAAGTTAAACAAATAAATAACTTGCAATAAAAGGAAAAGTAAAATTCAGAAAGTTAGACAAACGCAAACACGAGAGATTTATCCTGGTTCGGTCCTCGTGACCTACATCCAGTCCCCAAGCCACCCGCTTGAGATTTTCCTTTATCCTTGATTTTGTACACCCAAAATCACAACCATGCACACCACTTGACAAATCCCCTTTGCCAAATGTGTACACCTTCTCTTCCACTAAGAGAACACCTTCTCTTCCACCAAGAAAAATCTTCAGTTTTCCAAAGCCAAAATTCTGTCAAAATCTGAAAACTGTTTTTCCAACTTCTGTTCTTCACCAAAAGTCATTTCCATTCTGAAGTTCTCTGAAGTTTCTCTGATACCAATTGTTAGTCCCTGAATTTCTTTGAAAGCATTGCCATCTCCTCTTCATCGTCATTGGAATCGTCCGTGTCGGAAGATGCATGGAAGGCGAGTTCTTTCTTCTTTGAACGGTGTTGTCGTTCGTCCTTCTTCCTTTCTTCTAACTGCACTTCATATGCCATTAGATTACCGATTAGGTTTTCTAACGACAAAGTTGAGAGATCATTGGCTTCTTCAATTGCGGTTGTCTTCTTCTCCCATTCTGGTGTGAGTGCATGAAGGATCTTACGAACTCTTTCAACTTGGGTGTAGTCCTTTCCAAGAGATGCTAATGAATTGGTAATGTCGGTGAATCTTGTAACCATTTCGGATATGGTTTCATTCTCCTCCATTTTGAATAATTCAAACCTGTGGACAAGAACAGATATTTTAGATTCCTTTACTTTACTTGTGCCTTCGTGTGTTACCTGAAGAGTATGCCATATTTGATGTGCAGAAGTGGCTGTTGACACACGGTTGAACTCTTCTTTGGTTAGGGCACAGAATAGAGCATTCATCGCTTTGGCGTCAAGGTTTGCGTTCTTCTTTTGATCTTCACTCCAAGCGTTGTAGTTGGTTGTTGGCTTGGTGTACGATGCTTCTACGATGTTCCAAAGTTCGTAGTTGAGCGACTGCAAGTAGATCTTCATTCTACACTTCCAATAGTTGTAGTTAGATCCGTCAAATAGCGGTGGACGTTGTGTAGAATGTCCTTTGAATTGGGATGATGAAAACTCCGTTGCCATCTTTGTTGTTAACTTGTACCCGCTCTGATACCAATTGTTGGTCCCTCGAGATGATGCCAATTGTTGGACCCGAGATTAGCCAAATGCGGAACTTTCTTTGTTGGCACTTATGGATCTAAAACAACAAAGTCAACACAAATACTAACAAAGAAGGGTTAAGTTATACAAATAAATAACTTGCAATAAAAGGAAAAGTAAATCTCAGAAAGTTAGACAAACGCAAACACGAGAGATTTATCCTGGTTCGGTCCTTGTGACCTACATCCAGTCCCCAAGCCACCCGCTTGAGATTTTCCTTTATCCTTGATTTTGTACACCCAAAATCACAACCATGCACACCACTTAACAAATCTCCTTTGCCAAATGTGTACACCTTCTCTTCCACCAAGAGAACACCTTCTCTTCCACCAAGAAAAATCTTCAGTTTTCCAAAGCCAAAATCCTATCAAAATATGAAAACTGTTTTTCCAACTTCTGTTCTTCACCAAAAGTCATTTCCATTGTGAAGTTCTCTGAAGTTTCTCCTATACTAGACCTTGTCCACGTTCATACACAGTACTAAGGCTTATAGGAAAGTTGTAATACTCAAAGCAATCATTGTACACGGGTGGCTTCTTGGTGTAGAGGCAGTTGTACAAGGTGAAGTTTATTCTCTTGGTGGAAGAGAAGGGTGTACACATTTGGCAAAGGGGATTTGTCAAGTGGTGTGCATGGTTGTGATTTTGGGTGTACAAAATCAAGGATAAAGGAAAATCTCAAGCTGGTGGCTTGGGGACTGGATGTAGGTCACGAGGACCGAACCAGGATAAATCTCTCGTGTTTGCGTTTGTCTAACTTTCTGAGATTTACTTTTCCTTTTATTGCAAGTTATTTATTTGTTTAACTTAACCCTTCTTTGTTAGTATTTGTGTTGACTTTGTTGTTTTAGATCCATAAGTGCCAACAGAGAAAGTTCCGCATTTGGCTAATCTCGGGTCCAACAATTGGCATCATCTCGAGGGACCAACAAAACTATCTCTGTTGGCAATTATAGATCTAAAAATACCCAAGTCAACACAAAACTAAAAACAAGAAGGATTAATGTTAAGCAAATAAATAAACTTGCAAAAAGGAAAATAAATCTCAGAAAATAGACAAACGCAAACAAGAGAGATTTATCCTGGTTCGGTCCTTGTGACCTACATCTAGTCCCCAAGCCACCTGCTTGAGATTTTCCTTTATCCTTGATTTTGTACACCCAAAATCACAACCATGCATACCACTTGACAAATCCTCTTTGCCAAATGTGTACACCTTCTCTTCCACCAAGAGAACACCTTCTCTTCCACCAAGAGAATAAACTTCACCTTGTACAACTGCCTCTACACCAAGAAGCCACCCGTGCACAATGCTTGCTTTGAGTATTACAACTTTCCTATAAGACTTGGTATTGTGTATGAACGTGGACAAGGTCTAGTATAGGAGAAACTTCAGAGAACTTCACAATGGAAATGACTTTTGGTGAAGAACAGAAGTTGGAAAAACAGTTTTCAGATTTTTGACAGAATTTTGGCTTTGGAAAACTGAAGATTTTTCTTGGTATTTGGCCTTTGGACTAACCACCATTTATATAGCTGAAGACTAGGATAAGTTAGGGTAGTTATAGAAGCAATTCAAACAATTGGAACGTTGGAACTCGTTGCACAAAAGATCAGATAACAGAAACTGTCCAACAGTCAGAAACTGCCTATAGTCGACTTGCCTATAGAGTTAGTCGACTAGACTAGGCAATTTTCTTACTATTAGTCGACTAGGTTTGACTATAAGTCGACTAGGTCAAGTTAGTTCAAGTGACAGTTGTAACGCCCCGATCCCACGGTACGGGGACGTCACTGCGACGTATATACGCAGGTCAGAAATACCCTCACGTATATACGCTAAGCATTAGTACAAGCAAGAATCAGAGTACTACAAAGCGTGGTATTCATTCATATGCCAACTTAAGAAGTACAAATTACAAAGTTATCACAGGATATGATATACTATTACACAATACATGTGTCTTATATCACAACCATGTCCAAAAGTACGATTTACAATATGAACACAAGATGCTCACGAGTGGATCCCGTGAGTCGAAGAGAAAAGTCTGGCACGAGAGAAACCGAACTAGTCGGCCTGCTCAACAAGGAAAGCTTGATCTTCTGTGGACGGCTCCACTTCAATCCAAGCTCCGGAACCTGAACATACAAATTCAAGGGAGTCAGGACCTCCCAAACAAATGATCAGGTTACAGCCGAGTGGCAAAGAGACAAGAGCAGGAGAGTTGGAACAGTATAATAAATATTCAGCCAGCAAGTAATGGAAGCACAACAATTTAGAGTTGAAAAGACGTTGTACAAGTTTAGGTTACGGCTCTATGAGACTAGTACCTCGAAGGAATAATCCAAACAAGGAAACCCTTATCTATATACCTTTATCTCATGTCCCCGTAATCCAGGCGTGTACAACGGATCCACAGTTAGCGTCTTTTATTATTATTACTTGTCTTACTTTGATATCTAGCTATGTGAACTAGCGTCCCAGCGCACATAGATCCATATCCGAGTAAAGCAAGGTTGTTATTGGAAACCAGCGGGGGTATCAATGAACTATGTTTACAGTGGGTCCCGTGCTTGCCCGGGACCACGGTCCAGGGTGTTCCGTTGCTTGGTGACGGAACCAGCCGCAAGGCCTATCAGGAGGGACTTATGTATGCCTTTATCATGATGGTATCAGGAAGAGGGAGCCAGCACTCCCCTCGGTCGCCTGGAGGCCCACAGGTCAGACCGGATAGTTTAGTTGCACAACATACCTAATACCACTGTAAACACGAACATATATTGATAGCCGCATATTTCCCCCGACCCGATGCAAGTTGTCTCATTTTACGAGTTCTTTAGATAATTATCAGATTTCGGGAATGAGCAGGAGCAAGTCAGGAATATCAGGAGTACAATCGTACTATCACTTAATCAAGTTATAAAACATGATGTCCGGTTATCATTCCCATTATCGTGATAATTATAAGAGTCAAGTGTATCATACTTGGTATTAAGAGATAGCATGACAAGAGGTGATATTTCATCTGGGAGTAGCAGACGCGAAAATAGCAGACGCGGGGTTCGCATCGCAAAGGTGCCGTAAACGCGAGGTCTGCATTCAAGTCAGGACGCGAGGTGAACGCGGACGCGGACATGGGTTCTGCGTCGCATTAATGCAAGAAGAACATCGACATGGGCATAACAGACGCGAAAGTAGCAGACGCGGGGTTCTCAGACGCGGGGATCGCGTCACGAAGGTATCAAAACGCGAGGCTCGTGACCTGCGTTTAAATCAGGGCATGAGGAGAACGCGGACGTGAGTATAACTCCGCGTCATGTCAATATAAATAGAACACAGACGCGAGCTTTAGCTTTGTGTCGCATCGATACAATAACGCGAAGGCCGCGTTAAGGAAATGCCTAGACGCAGGAGGTAACTCCGCGTCTAACAGTACAGCCACACCGCACGACATAAAATACAACAATAATAAAAATGAGTTTATAAGTCCATGTCTTGGCGAGTAAAGTTACTCGCCTAAAACTGATACTTGAAGTCTTAGGCGTCCGAAATGATCGTTGTCGCCGAATATCACTAAAACGATCACCGGAATAATCGCGAACGATTACCGGAATGATCTACGGTGATATTACCGACGAAGAAAGCTCGGCCCCAATCCAAAAGGAGGGTACCGGCCTTAAGGTCTTGCCGATGATGAAGAGGAGCACGGCCCCCAATCCAAAGGAGGTGGCCGGCCTTTAAGAAAATGATGGAGTGGTGGTTGTTGTTTGGAGAAGGTAAAGGCTTTGGTGGTGGTTTGTGGTTTGTAGTTGGTTTAATGGAGTTGAAGGAGGAAGAAGATGGAGGTAGGAGGTTGTAGTGGTTGTGGTTGTGGTGGAGATGAAGGAGGAATTGGTGAGGGTGAAGGCTTTCTTGGTGGAGAATGAAGATAATGAAAAGAAAAGAAGGAAGAAAACCTTTTATAGTTGAATGAAGTATGAAGGAGATGTAAAAAGAATTTAGGGAGGGGATTTTGTGTAAATAAAAGGGGTGAGGTGTTTCTCTTGGCCACTCATGGCCGGCCATGGAAGAGAGAGAGAGAGCTTGAGAGGTTGGATATTTTGTTTGTGGTGGAGATATTTTGAAGAGATATTTGTGGTGGAAAGTTGGAGAAGATTGGAGAAGTTTGTAACTTGTGGTGGAAGGAAAAGGAAGGAAAGAAAAAGGAAAAAGGAAAAGAAATTAAAAGGGAAGATATTTTCTTGGACTCAAAAGTGAAACTGTTGAAAAGGCTGATTCCCGGGTTTGATTCGTGGATGCGGAAAACATTTCGAAAAATACCGAAATCGTCCCGAAATCAAGTATCTCAGAACGACTCGCAAAATTTACCAAAAATCAAGAATAATATTCTAAGACTCATGGTGAAATTCGTTTGAAGAAATAATTTATCGTTTTGAAATTAAAAATCCCGGATACTGGCCGATACCAACTCCGGTGGAATTTTCATAAATTCATAAAATCCTCAGAAAAAGTATTTAGGTAGGAAATATGATTCTAAGAGGAAATGTCTAAAGACTCTTCGAGAAATTCCAATCTGTCTATAAATAAAAAATCCGGGAATCGATCAGCGGTACTGGTCGACACCGGTTTTGAAGAGTTTCAATTTAATTCGAGAAAATTCCAGAAAATCCTAGAAAATATAAAATATTAGAAAATGATATTTAAAACTAAAATCGGTTAAATACAAGAAGTAAATTGAAAAATACGATCGAAAAACTGAATACGCAACTAAGTACGTATTCCGGGAACTGGGTATTACAATCCATCCACCTTACAAAAAATTTCGTCCTCGAAATTTCAGGAAGGGGAAGGTGACGGTAGAGAAGGATAGAGAGAAGGAATTTTACCAACTTAAGTTGTGAATAGTTGAGGATAACGTTCACGGATAACATCCTCTCGTTCCCACGTGGCCTCTCCTGGCACATGCCTATTCCAAGAAACCAACACTAATGGTATTGCCTTATTCTTCAAGGTCTTAACACTTTTATCCAAAATGGCCATCGGTTGCTCTAGGTAGGACAGATCTGGTTGTAGTTCCAGTTCGGAGTGATCTAGGATATGATTCTCATCCTTGACATACTTCCTCAACTGTGATACGTGGAATACATTGTGTACTCCGTCTAAAGATGGAGGTAATGCCAATCGGTAGGACACATCTCCCACACGATCCAAAATTTCGAATGGGCCGATGTATCTTGGGCTAAGCTTTCCACGAGTACCGAACCGGATTACCCCTTTGGTGGGTGATATCTTTAAAAACACATGGTCACCTGTCCTAAATTCCAATGGTCTTCTCTTTGTGTCAGCCCAACTTTTCTGTCGGCTCTGTGCTGCCCGGAGGTGATCTCTAATGATTCGAACTTTGTCTGTTGTCTGAATTAGGATCTCTGGCCCCTAAAGTCTCCTCTCACCGACTTCGTTCCAACAAATTGGTGATCTACATTTTCTGCCATATAATGCCTCAAACGGTGCCATCTTGATACTGGCCTGATAACTGTTATTATAAGAGAATTCTATCAGATGAAGATAGTCTTCCCATGATCCCTTGAATTCAATCATACAGGCTCGCAGCATGTCTTCAAGAATTTGGATAGTTCGTTCAGATTGTCCGTCTGTCTGAGGGTGATATGAAGTACTGAATTTCAGACGAGTCCCTAGACTTTCTTGGAGACTTTCCCAGAAATGTGATCGGAATCTTGTGTCTCTATTTGATACGATGCTAACCGGAACTCCATGCAGACGAACTATTTCCTTCATATACTTGTCTGCCAGAACTTCTGTTGTTTGACCTACCCTGAATGGTATGAAGTGAGCTGATTTTGTGAGGCGATCAATGATTACCCATACTGCATTATTACCCTTAGGACTGCGAGGTAGTGCCGTGAGAAAATCCATGGTAATGTGTTCCCACTTCCATTCGGGTATCGGTAAGGGTTGTAGAAGTCCAGCTGGTCTTTGATGTTCTATCTTTATCTGCTGACAAACTAAGCACTTGGCCACATACTGGGCTATCTCTCTCTTCATAGCATTCCACCAAAACTGCTGCTTTATGTCTTGATACATTTTAGTTCCCCCTGGGTGTATGGAATAAGCCGAACTATGTGCTTCTGCCAAAATTTTCTGTCGCACTTCTCCTTGGGGAACACAAATCCTATTACCAAAATATAGTGCATCATCTGAATGAATACGGATATCGGTTCTCAATCCAGCCTCTACTTGAGCTCTGAATTTCTGTAATCTGGGGTCTTCCTTTTGAGCTTCTTTAATCTCATTCATCAGGGTTGATTGGATCTGAAAGGTCATTAACTGTCCTGCCTTATCAATTCCTTGTACTAACATTAAGTCCAATTTTATGATGTCCTGAATCAACTCCTTCTGTTGAGTGAGTTGTACTAGCATTTTATTTTCTGGCTTCCTGCTCAATGCATCTGGTACTGTATTGACTTTGCCCGGATGATATTGTAAGTCGATATCATAGTCTGCCATTAATTCAAGCCACCGTCTCTGTCTCATGTTTAATTCTTTCTGTGTGAAAATATACTTAAGACTCTTGTGATCAGTGTAGATTAACACCTTGTCTCCCAGAAGATAATGTCTCCAGATCTTTAATGCGAATATCACTGCTGCCAGCTCTAAGTCGTGAGTTGGGTAATTTTTCTCATGTGGTTTCAGTTGCCTGGATGCATAAGCTATGACATGGTCATGCTGCATTAGTACACACCCCAGGCCTTTTCCGGATGCATCACTGTATATAACCATCCCTCCTCTTCCTGAGGGAGTCATCAAGACTGGAGCTGTAATGAGTCTTTTCTTTAATTGCTCAAATGCTGCAGTACATTCCTCTGTCCATAAATACTTTTCTCCTTTTCGGGTGAGCTTTGTTAACGGGGCTGCAATCTTAGAGAAATCTTGGACAAAGCGCCTGTAATATCCGGCTAATCCAATAAAACTCTTAATTTCTGTTACTGTCTTTGGAATTGGCCAGTCCTTCACTGCCTGGATTTTGCTGGGGTCAACTGAAATTCCTTCTTCTGAAATCATGTGTCCAAGAAAGGCTATACAATTTAACCAGAAGTCACACTTGCTCCGCTTAGCATGAAGTTGTTCCTGCTGGAGAGTCTGTAACACTATTCTCAAGTGTTCTGTATGTTCTCTGTCGTTCTTTGAATAGATCAAGATGTCATCTATAAAAACAACTACAAACTGATCCAAATATGACGAGAACACTCTGTTCATCAAATCCATGAAAACTGCAGGGGCATTGGTGACTCCAAAAGGCATAACTAGAAACTCATAATGGCCATAACGTGTCCTGAATGCCGTCTTTGGAATATCTTCTTTCTTTACTTTTAGTTGATGATAACCCGATTGTAAATCTAATTTAGAAAATACTCGGGCTCCATGAAGTTGATCAAACAGATCATCGATTCTTGGTAAGGGATACTTGTTCTTGATGGTAACTTTGTTCAATTCTCTATAGTCGATACATAACCGTTTACCACCATCCTTTTTGTTTGCCAATAGTACTGGAGCTCCCCATGGTGAAGTACTTGGTCGAATTAATCCCTTATCAGAGTATTCTTGCAGCTGTTTCTTTAGAATCTCTAACTCAGTGGGTGCCATTCTGTACGGAGCTTTGGATATTGGAACTGTTCCTGGAATAGTCTCAATGGAGAATTCAATCATTCTGTCAGGTGGGAGTCCTGAAATTTCAGCAAATACTTCCGGGAATTCATCCCAAACCGGTACTTTCTTCTTCTGAATCTCAGCAGTAGCCATCCGAGTTTTTCTCTTGACAGCCTTGGGTTCCCCGTTAAATTGAAATTCCGGCTGACGTGGAATTCTGAACTCAATTCTCTTCTCCCGACAGTCAAGCACTGCATAGTATTTGCTTAGCCAGGTCATGCCTAAGATTACGTCGTACCCTTTGGTATCTAGTACGAGCATATCTATGGCCAATGTTCTGTTACAGAGTTCTATGGGGCAATCAGTACAAACCTTAGTAGATATGACTACTCCATTCCTAGTACTAATCTCCCATTGGTGGTCTAAAGTTTTAACAGGTATAGAATGCAATGCAACAAAATGATCTGAGATGTAACAATGGGAAGCACCTGAATCGAAGAGGGCTAGAACAGGTTTTGAGTGTACCATGATTTTACCTGTTATCACTTCCTCAGAAGCCTCGGCCTCTTCTTCCGTCAAATTGTAAGCTTGTCCCCTTCCACGTCCTGTTGCAGTCCTAACTTCTCTTTGGACTGGGCGAATAGCTTGTTGTGGAGGAGGGGGAAGAGCTCTCCTAACCATTGGTCCCTGGTTCCTCTGTCCATTTGGCCCTGGAAGTGCTGGCAAGGCTTGATTGGCTATTCCCATTCTTTTATGGGGACTGATTAGACTAAGAAGGTGTACTTATTATGTGTATAGAAATGTATTTGATGTACCCTTTCTTGTCTCCGCTATAGTATAGGACTATACCGAGTCGGATCTCAGGGAGAGCTCGTGTAGAAGCTTTACGTATGTAGTGAAGTGAACAAACGAGTATTCTTCTCTTGTTTTATAAACTTAGTGAATCAAATGAAAAAGAAACCAAAAGAAGATGGATATGTTCATGGTGGAAGTGGAAAAGAAATCAAGAAGTGATGTGGATGTTGTATTCACAAGAAAAGAATAAGAAACTTAAAGAAAGTGATCCAAGACTAGATTACCTTGCTAGCTTGCCAAAGCTTACCAATCTCCTTGATAATGAAAGCTTTGCCTAATGTTGTCACTCCATAGGCTTAGAATTCCTCTCACATGTTGACCTAATTACTTTCTCATTTGCAAGATTGTGGTTTAACCATCGGAGAAGAGAAGATCATACACTTGCAAGATTAACAAAAGCAATCACCCATGAGTAGTGAAGTGGCTAAGCTAGTGGTAAACTAGTACATGGAATGAAAATTAGCTACAAGAAGCCATTAGAAAAATACAAGACATGAAAGTAAATTGCAAGAAGTAAACAAAGCAATAAGGAAAGCAATTAAAGAATGCAAGAAACTAGAATCAAACTCAAGTAGAGGAATGGAGGATGGATCAATCCTTGTTGCTTCAAGTGTCACCCTTGATTACACAAGCTCTCTCCCTCACAATCACTCTCTTTTGTAATGAAATCTAGGGAGGAGAAAATCATAGAGAGAACTAAAAATCCTAAACAAAAACCTAACAAAATACAAGTTTACACTAATCTCTCTCTCTTCTCTGATCAGTTTTTTCTCGCAGGTACAAATGAGGTATTTATAGGCCCAGAAGAGAATCCTTGAGATCAAGTCTGTTGCCACAAAATCTGGGATCTTAACGGCCCAAGATTGCCGCGCCCATGCCGCGGATTGCGGCCAGATCTGGGCCGTTGGTCCAGATCTTTCTGGTACAGGTTATTGCAAGTTAGTTTGGCCACGTGGATCTTCTAGAATCTTGGTTTGTTGCGAGGATCTCTCTGGATCTGGATTGAGATTTGACTTTATCTTTTATCTTTAATTAATCACCTTAATTATTGCTAATTAAGGTAATTAATTACTTTATCTCCTTTTAAGTATGTACCTGCAAATAAGTAGAGAAGAGGAGTAAAAATCACATATTTATTTGTAATATGCATGGGAGTTATGATGTAAAATATGCAATATTGGATACTAATCACGCCCCCACACTTATTCTTTTGCTCGTCCCGAGCAAAACAAAGAAAAAGAAAAGAAAAACTAAGCTACAAGTTTATTACACCACTTTCGCAGGTGACGCGATTGCACTGAGCATGTGCAACAAGCCGTTAAACCTCTAGGTTACCCTAGAGGAGGAGTGTTGTCTCCTGAGGGTTTTCAGCGGATTACACCCACAAAATCCATAAAGAAAGAAGACAAATGTTAGTATTTTGAAAACGCATTTTGAATAAGAGACATGTTTACGAACTTATTTTTGCAAAAATATAAGTGATCCTAGGTCATAAGTCCACCTATAATCAATCTTCCTTAAACTTAGTATCCATGCAAGATCTTGTTTTTAATTAAGGTAAGAGTTCAAAATTGGATTGAATATTTTATCTTTCATAAAACCTAGATAGTATGCACACCGTGTAAGTGAAAATTTCTCGGGATTTCAACTCCAACCATAAAGCCATTTATTTATTTATATATATATATTTTTTTTTCTCTTTTTTTCTTTTTTTTTTATTTAATCTTCCCTTAGTCTAGGCTTTCTAGTCTACCCTTGTAGCGAGCCTTTAACCGATGACTCCCAAACCAGACGGTCTTAGGGCACCAGATGAGAAAACATCCCTCGGGTTTAAGGTCTCGAGTAGAAAAGGCCACAAGACTAAAGGGGATTATTTATTTCCTTTACCACCGTTAGGCGTGAATAATCATGCTTCTTGAGGCACAATTCTCCAGCTTAATAGGTGATGTTTTATTTATATATATATATATTTTTTTTTCTCTTTTTTTTTTTATATATATGGCATTTTTGGTCTTTGTTTCCATCCCAAGAAATGTGTAAGTGTGAAGTGCATAATTATCTAAGGCAAAATTCAAGATAAGAATATCTCACCAATTTTACTTACTTAGCCTGTAATCTCAAACAAGATCTATTACTTCAACTAGGTTTAAGATGTCATAATTAAGGCTTTCTTAATTTCTAAGATACATCTTAATTTTCTTAAAAATAGATCAAAACATTGTTTCTTATTTCAAAAAGTTTTTATTTTTTATTTTTTATTTTATTTTTTTCTAAAAGAAAAGATAAAATCTAAAAAGAAAGTGGAAAATCTAGAAAAAAATAAAATCTAAAAATAAAAGACCTAAAAAGAAAGTAAAAATCCTAAAAAATAAAAACCTAACAAGAAAATGAAAAATCCTAAGTTAGTATCTACCCCCCCATACCTATCTCATGCATCGTCCTCGATGTATGCAAGATAAAAAGAATGCATGAAACAGGTAAAAGGTGAAAAGTCACTCCCTCCTCCTCTTTGGAACCGATGTGGTGCTCGGCCCAGCTGATTGTGTCCTCCTCAATGTCGCCTCAATAGTATCTAGCCTAGAGGATTGCTCCTCCAACCTGGAAGATTGCTCCTCCACCTTCTTTCTCAGCCTTACTTGCCCTCTAAATATTTTCTTCATGCCTTTCCATAAGGTAGACATGAAAGCACGTGTCTCTACAGGGGGTTCCTGCCTCCAAAATTCGGGTTCATCCTCCGCATCATAACTCTCCGAAGATGAGGACACTACAGGCACATTTTCTGGCTGGACAGTAGGTGTCCAGAGTGCGTGTAAACAACTAGTGTATGCACTGGTCGGTCTCTCTGGTGCAGCAAACACTCTATCAAATGAATCAAATACATCATCTGGTAGGAAGGTCCTACACAGACGTGTAATCAGGATGGGGTGAGTGTATTTGGCACCTCTTGTTCGGGAAGAGTTGACAATTAGTGCATGGAAGATAACCTTGTTTAAACAGACCGTGCGTTGTCTAGTCATCAAGTCATGTATAATCTGTAGCACAGGCCTGTTAAAAGTCGTGGTATGGTCTAGCCCTAAAATATTGCGTAGGATCCAACGTCCTATGCAATGAACATTCCTAAACGTGGTGCTAGCCTTTAGCCCACGATCCTGCTCCGTGCAGCGAACTCCCATAACAGTCATATAGTCAATTAAAGGGAGGGGCTCGCTATGGTGTGGGTTGGTCGGGACATGAGTGACTTCCTCAATAAGAGGAAGCGTGACAATGAAATCACCATTAGGCATGTGGACAGTGAATTGGTAAGCTTGTGAATCTACCGAGGCTTGATCTAGGTGAGTGTAAAACATCTTCACCAACTCAGGACAATAGAATGACTCGGTCTCAGAATTATCATAAATCAAATTGTACCAATTCCTAGCCCTTATTCGTTCTAAAAATACATGTCCATACCCATTATTATCAATCAAAATCCGCCCAAAGTCTTTTTCAGGAAAAATTTGTGGTGCCATAACAGAGATTGAAGATTAAAGCAGTAAAGAGTAGAGATTAGAATATCGAACCACCCCCGGATTACGTGGGGGGAAGAAAACGATCTCTGTTGTGGATGCAGAGAACTCTGGAAGAAATTGTGACACCAGATCTGGAAGAAGCACTTGAAATCGACTGGTGGGAAATTTTTCTGGGCACTGGATTCTACAGAAGAGCCGCGTTTGCGCGGCTTGGCTTGTGGATCCGCGGCAATCTGAAGGAAGCAGGAGAAGGGAAAATTTGTAGAGCTGAGGTTTTGAGAGGAAATTAGGGATCTGAGGTTTGTTTCTCGGGTGAGAGAGAAAATATGTGGGAGGGGTATTTTTATAGGAGAAAGGAATTTTGAGAGTCCCTAAATTATCCCTAGGTTAAAAACAAATTTACCCTAGGGATTTATGAAAAGAATCTTTGACTCCTAGGAATTTGGAAAGACCTCAAATTTAGGAATTCCTTGAAAGATGGAATTTGAGTAATCCTAAGAATTTTAGGAATCCTAGGAATTTAGAAAGATGGAAAGAATTTGAATTTTGAAAATATGGGAATTCCTAGGAATTTAGAAAGATGTAGAATTTGGAAAATGTGGGACTCTTTTAAACATGAAAATCCTCCTTTATGTTTATTTCTTTTTTTTTTTTTTATTATTATTTCCTAAATTTTATGTTAGTGAATCCTATGTTAGTTAAAAAAAAAAAAAAAATTAATTTAAGGAGGTGGTTCTGGGGGTGGTCGGACTGGTCCACGGAACATGGCCCAATCAGCTTGGCGTTGGGTCTTCAAAAACCTACCAAAAATCACAAAAATATGACCCATGAAAATGATGCATGCGTGTGTGCTCTTAATTATGTACATAACCCCATCTAATTTCAAGATTTTCCTAATAATTTCAGAATCATTTTCATCAAAATCCTTGTCCCAGAATGGTGAATGAAAGGATAGAACAGTTGACTTGGACTCGGAAAGTAACACCGACTCAGGGAAGTGAATGAATTCAAGATACGGTTCGGGAGTCGGAATGGATTTAAGAATTGGGTCCAAGTCAAGAAATGTCAACTCAAGTCCACATGAATTGTCCAACGATGGAATGTGACTATTAAAAATTGGAGATTCCAGTTCAGGAAGGATGGGAATCAAAACTGACTCTAGAAGGTTACTCAAATTGGGTAATATAACCGGAGTCAATAATGATTCAGGGATTTGAACTGGATCACAGATGTGCAAATCTAGGTCACATATCTCCTTTAGTTCAATTCCACAAAATGGAGAACTTGCCAATATGTCAATTGAATCTTCAGAAGTGTAGAATTGGGCAAGTTCGACATGATCCTCAAAGATGGGTGATTCAACTTCATTGTGAATTGGGAAAGGATCCAAGGTTGACTCCGGGAAAAGATTGAAGTGAGGTAAAGATACCGGAATCATTATGGAATCAGGAAAATGGATTGAATCACAAAGTTGGGGTTCAAGATCACATTCCTCATGTAGTTCAATTAAATGTGGAGAACTTGCCAATTTATCGATAGGATTTTCAGAAGTATGGAATTGGCCAAGTTCTATGTGATCATCATAAAAGATTGGTGATTCATTTTCACAATGGATAGGAAATGGATCCAATTCTGACTCAGGAAATGGATTGAAATCAGGTAAGGATATGGAAGTCATGATTGAATCAGGAAGTAGATTGGAATCATCAAATGAAAGTTCAGGATCAAAATCATGTTCCAATTCAATTTCAGAAAAAGGAAAACTTGCCAAAACGTCAATTGGATCTGGAGTTTGGACAAGTTTATTTTTAGGAGATGAAAAACTTGCCAAAATGTCAATTGGATTTGAATTTTGGACAAGTTCAAGTTTAGGAAATGAAAAACTTGCTGAAATTGAATCTGGATTTCCAAGATGACAAGAGTCTTGAGTCATATCAATAGAGTGTGGTACAATTGGATTAGTCAAATGTTGATAGGCTAGAGTTTCCTCTTTCCTAAGAAGGTTATCCAATTGATCTTTCACACTATTGAAAGACTCGGTACGTGTTGTTTGATATTGTAAGAAAGACTCTTGCAAGATGTCTATACTCTTTTCTAGATGTGATAGATCTACAGATGGCTGCTCTAGAATGGGAGTATAGGAATCTTGAAATTGGAAATTTTGTGAATCGTGTGAGTCAAAAATGGGTGGTGATGGAAAAGTGGACTCACACAAGAGATCTTTACTCGTGTCCATGACAAATGGTTGTTTATTAGGAAATGGTGGAACTGAGTAGGACTCTTGAAAATACGGTGGAATTGGAGAGGGAAAAGATTCTGGAAATGTTTGCTCAGCTCGATGTAAATTAGCTTCTAAACTCCTTAGTAACTCAGATTTTTCTTCAAATGGAGGCTCAGAAAAAGGAGTATATGAAGTGGACTCTGGAAATGAATACTGTGGACAAGGTGAATATGATGGACAAGGAATTTGAGAATTTGACTCGGGGTACGTGAATCCCCAATTACTCGGTGAAGAGTTGAAATTATTTTGGACATTATAATCGTTAGATGGGGTGTATGGGTCGTATTGATTCGGATAAGGCCAACCCGGTGTCTGTGGTTGGTGCATATCATAAAACACCGGGTTGGAATTATCCGAATATGGAGTGTGTGTGACATATGGATGGAAAGAATTGTAATTATAAGCCATATCACACAATCACAACAAACTAACAAACAAACAAACAAACAAAAGAAGAAAAGAAAAGAAAAACTTCTAACCTAAGTTAGGGTAGACTTAGACCTAGACGACTCCTAACAAATAGACTGTCCACGGGAGGTTTAGTGTAGACTCTAACCACAAGCTAATCAGCCAGGGAAGGGTAAGGTTGGTGGGAGGTTTTCCGTCCGGAGACGTTCCTTAATTAAGTAACCAGCAACCTTCGGGCTTTCGACCCTCAACCCCTTTCCTAGACACTGATTTTGTAAGAGTTAAATTCTAACACTTTTCCCCCTTAGGATAATCTCCTAAATGAGTCCGAGATGTCCCTAGGGCCAACGTCTACTTTTTTTATTAAATTAGGCTTGGTTTAGTGAGTGCTTGGGAAAATGATTTTCGGGCTAAGGAAAGGGTAATGAACTCCCCCACCTTATCTTATTTACGGGTATGCCCTTAGAATTGAATTGTGCAAGTGTACAAGAAATATAACAAGGATTCACTCAAAGCAAGAAAATCAAGCAAGAGTTTGTCCTAGTCTAATATGCAATGCAAATACGTACCTTGCCTCCAGCACTCTTCAACAGTAAAAGTAAAGAATTGAAGAGACACGTGCCTAAAATGCAAGTGTCTAAACAATTTTTAGCAATTATCAACCAATTTTTACTGTTGAATTAATTAACAGGAATACAGTGAAGTATACAGGAAATCAAGTATATAAGCAGTTGTATCTTGCAGAGCAGAAGCCCCTGCAGAAAATTGGTTAGTAGTTCACTCCATTGTGCCGCGTTTCCACGGCAAAGCTTGTGGATCCGCGGCACTCTGGAGGGATCCTGGGCCCTGCTTTCTTGAGCAGAGGCCCAGGTCCACTTATATGTGACTGCAATGTATATTTTCCTGTTTCTTAACCTGTAACCTGCAAACAGAGAAGAAGAATCGTTTAGTACTTCACTTTACAACAAAAATAACGTCGCTCTCCCCGGCAACGGCGCCATTTTGATTAGACTAAGAAGGTGTACTTATTATGTGTATAGAAATGTATTTGATGTACCCTTTCTTGTCTCCGCTATAGTATAGGACTATACCGAGTCGGATCTCAGGGAGAGCTCGCGTAGAAGCTTTATGTATGTAGTGAAGTGAACAAACGAGTATTCTTCTCTTGTTTTATAAACTTAGTGAATCAAATGAAAAAGAAACCAAAAGAAGATGGATATGTTCATGGTGGAAGTGGAAAAGAAATCAAGAAGTGATGTGGATGTTGTATTCACAAGAAAAGAATAAGAAACTTAAAGAAAGTGATCCAAGACTAGATTACCTTGCTAGCTTGCCAAAGCTTACCAATCTCCTTGATAATGAAAGCTTTGCCTAATGTTGTCACTCCATAGGCTTAGAATTCCTCTCACATGTTGACCTAATTACTTTCTCATTTGCAAGATGGTGGTTTAACCATCGGAGAAGAGAAGATCATACACTTGCAAGATTAACAAAAGCAATCACCCATGAGTAGTGAAGTGGCTAAGCTAGTGGTAAACTAGTACATGGAATGAAAATTAGCTACAAGAAGCCATTAGAAAAATACAAGACATGAAAGTAAATTGCAAGAAGTAAACAAAGCAATAAGGAAAGCAATTAAAGAATGCAAGAAACTAGAATCAAACTCAAGTAGAGGAATGGAGGATGGATCAATCCTTGTTGCTTCAAGTGTCACCCTTGATTACACAAGCTCTCTCCCTCACAATCACTCTCTTTTGTAATGAAATCTAGGGAGGAGAAAATCATAGAGAGAACTAAAAATCCTAAACAAAAACCTAACAAAATACAAGTTTACACTAATCTCTCTCTCTTCTCTGATCAGTTTTTTCTCGCAGGTACAAATGAGGTATTTATAGGCCC
Organism: Agave tequilana; assembly: GCA_038442645.1. Classification (NCBI taxonomy): domain Eukaryota; kingdom Viridiplantae; phylum Streptophyta; class Magnoliopsida; order Asparagales; family Asparagaceae; genus Agave; species Agave tequilana. Next base: position 26,282 of record JAVJIF010017339.1, read on the forward strand.
AGAAGAGAATCCTTGAGATCAAGTCTGTTGCCACAAAATCTGGGATCTTAACGGCCCAAGATTGCCGCGCCCATGCCGCGGATTGCGGCCAGATCTGGGCCGTTGGTCCAGATCTTTCTGGTACAGGTTATTGCAAGTTAGTTTGGCCACGTGGATCTTCTAGAATCTTGGTTTGTTGCGAGGATCTCTCTGGATCTGGATTGAGATTTGACTTTATCTTTTATCTTTAATTAATCACCTTAATTATTGCTAATTAAGGTAATTAATTACTTTATCTCCTTTTAAGTATGTACCTGCAAATAAGTAGAGAAGAGGAGTAAAAATCACATATTTATTTGTAATATGCATGGGAGTTATGATGTAAAATATGCAATATTGGATACTAATCAGGGACAGACTTCTATTGTATGGTCACGGGAACCACATATCAGGCACAATCCATTTGCCCTACGGCAATTTTGTTGAGAGTGACCTGGTTTCAGGCAAAAGTGACAAATAGGACCTGGTTGGGCCATCTGGGGTTGGGCCATCTGGAAAGGAGCTGGTCGGAATGGTCGTCTCATTATTGGAGCTTTTGCTGCTCTGAATGGACCTCCTCTCCCCATTTGTGGGAATGGCCTCTTCATGGCCTGGTTCCTTATCAGGTTCAATTTCTTCTTCTCCAGTCCACGCTCCACCTCCCGAGCTATGGTGAGGACTTGGGCATAAGTTTTCAGCTGTTGGGGCATTAAGAAGACTTGAATGTCCATGTGTAAGCCTTGTTGGAATCTATTTGCCCGCTTCTCTTCATCAGTCACCATATATGGAGCAAAGCGGCTAAGTCTCAAGAACTCGGCGGCATACTCATCCACAGACCGGTTCCATTGCTGAAGTCGGATGAACTGTTCTTCCATTTCCTTCTGAGCTGTGGCAGGGAAGAATCTATTATAGAAACTTTTAGAAAATTGGTCCCAGGTGACAGGTTTCTCCAGTCTTACTTCTTCAGCTAGCCACCAGGTTCTGGCTACATCTTTTAGTTGAATCTTGGCGACCTCTACTTGATTGTCTTTTGGGACTCGGGCTGCGTTCAACAGATCTGTGGTGTCGATCAGCCATTGTTCGGCCTCTAGTGGTTTCTCTCCTCCTGTGAATATTGTTGGTTGCAACCGCCTAAAGTCTGATATGTTCCCCGGCCTTGGTTCCTTAGGAGTTGTTAACTCTTGCCGAAAGAGTTCTGTCTGTTGTTGCTGATTCTCCATCATAGTCTGGATAACCCTCAGAATATCAGCATTCTCTCCCGTGGGTCCATTTGATACTTGTCCAGAGTTGTTACGACTCGTCCTTCTATCCATACTTATGTTGGTAAAAAGATGACTGGAAACTGGAAAAATGGAAGGATTTTAGGACATAAGGGAAGGAATCAAGAAGGACTAGATAACTTTGTACATTGTAGTTGGCAATTGCAAATTCCATTAATTTGCTACTTGATTGTACTATAGGTGTGAGAGCCTAGGCTCTGATACCAACCTTAACGCCCCGATCCCACGGTACGGGGACGTCACTGCGACGTATATACGCAGGTCAGAAATACCCTCACGTATATACGCTAAGCATTAGTACAAGCAAGAATCAGAGTACTACAAAGCGTGGTATTCATTCATATGCCAACTTAAGAAGTACAAATTATAAAGTTATCACAGGATATGATATACTATTACACAATACATGTGTCTTATATCACAACCATGTCCAAAAGTACGATTTACAATATGAACACAAGATGCTCACGAGTGGATCCCGTGAGTCGAAGAGAAAAGTCTGGCACGAGAGAAACCGAACTAGTCGGCCTGCTCAACAAGGAAAGCTTGATCTTCTGTGGACGGCTCCACTTCAATCCAAGCTCCGGAACCTGAACATACAAATTCAAGGGAGTCAGGACCTCCCAAACAAATGATCAGGTTACAGCCGAGTGGCAAAGAGACAAGAGCAGGAGAGTTGGAACAGTATAATAAATATTCAGCCAGCAAGTAATGGAAGCACAACAATTTAGAGTTGAAAAGACGTTGTACAAGTTTAGGTTACGGCTCTATGAGACTAGTACCTCGAAGGAATAATCCAAACAAGGAAACCCTCATCTATATACCTTTATCTCATGTCCCCGTAATCCAGGCGTGTACAACGGATCCACAGTTAGCGTCTTTTATTATTATTACTTGTCTTACTTTGATATCTAGCTATGTGAACTAGCGTCCCAGCGCACATAGATCCATATCCGAGTAAAGCAAGGTTGTTATTGGAAACCAGCGGGGGTATCAATGAACTATGTTTACAGTGGGTCCCGTGCTTGCCCGGGACCACGGTCCAGGGTGTTCCGTTGCTTGGTGACGGAACCAGCCGCAAGGCCTATCAGGAGGGACTTATGTATGCCCTTTATCATGATGGTATCAGGAAGAGGGAGCCAGCACTCCCCTCGGTCGCCTGGAGGCCCACAGGTCAGACCGGATAGTTTAATTGCACAACATACCTAATACCACTGTAAACACGAACATATATTGATAGCCGCATATTTCCCCCGACCCGATGCAAGTTGTCTCATTTTACGAGTTCTTTAGATAATTATCAGATTTCGGGAATGAGCAGGAGCAAGTCAGGAATATCAGGAGTACAATCGTACTATCACTTAATCAAGTTATAAAACATGATGTCCGGTTATCATTCCCATTATCGTGATAATTATAAGAGTCAAGTGTATCATACTTGGTATTAAGAGATAGCATGACAAGAGGTGATATTTCATCTGGGAGTAGCAGACGCGAAAATAGCAGACGCGGGGTTCGCATCGCAAAGGTGCCGTAAACGCGAGGTCTGCATTCAAGTCAGGACGCGAGGTGAACGCGGACGCGGACATGGGTTCTGCGTCGCGTTAATGCAAGAAGAACATCGACATGGGCATAACAGACGCGAAAGTAGCAGATGCGGGGTTCTCAGACGCGGGGATCGCGTCACGAAGGTATCAAAACGCGAGGCTCGTGACCTGCGTTTAAATCAGGGCATGAGGAGAACGCGGACGTGAGTATAACTCCGCGTCATGTCAATATAAATAGAACACAGACGCGAGCTTTAGCTTTGCGTCGCATCGATACAATAACGCGAAGGCCGCGTTAAGGAAATGCCTAGACGCAGGAGGTAACTCCGCGTCTAACAGTACAGCCACACCGCACGACATAAAATACAACAATAATAAAAATGAGTTTATAAGTCCATGTCTTGGCGAGTAAAGTTACTCGCCTAAAACTGATACTTGAAGTCTTAGGCGTCCGAAATGATCGTTGTCGCCGAATATCACTAAAACGATCACCGGAATAATCGCGAACGATTACCGGAATGATCTACGGTGATATTACCGACGAAGAAAGCTCGGCCCCAATCCAAAAGGAGGGTACCGGCCTTAAGGTCTTGCCGATGATGAAGAGGAGCACGGCCCCCAATCCAAAGGAGGTGGCCGGCCTTCAAGAAAATGATGGAGTGGTGGTTGTTGTTTGGAGAAGGTAAAGGCTTTGGTGGTGGTTTGTGGTTTGTAGTTGGTTTAATGGAGTTGAAGGAGGAAGAAGATGGAGGTAGGAGGTTGTAGTGGTTGTGGTTATGGTGGAGATGAAGGAGGAATTGGTGAGGGTGAAGGCTTTCTTGGTGGAGAATGAAGATAATGAAAAGAAAAGAAGGAAGAAAACCTTTTATAGTTGAATGAAGTATGAAGGAGATGTAAAAAGAATTTAGGGAGGGGGTTTTGTGTAAATAAAAGGGGTGAGGTGTTTCTCTTGCCCACTCATGGCCAGCCATGGAAGAGAGAGAGAGAGCTTGAGAGGTTGGATATTTTGTTTGTGGTGGAAATATTTTGAAGAGATATTTGTGGTGGAAAGTTGGAGAAGATTGGAGAAGTTTGTAACTTGTGGTGGAAGGTAAAGGAAGGAAAGAAAAAGGAAAAAGGAAAAGAAATTAAAAGGGAAGATATTTTCTTGGACTCAAAAGTGAAACTGTTGAAAAGGCTGATTCCCGGGTTTGATTCGTGGATGCGGAAAACATTTCGAAAAATACCGAAATCGTCCCGAAATCAAGTATCTCGGAACGACTCGCAAAATTTACCAAAAATCAAGAATAATATTCTAAGACTCATGGTGAAATTCGTTTGAAGAAATAATTTATCGTTTTGAAATTAAAAATCCCAGATACTGGCCGATACCGACTCCGGTGGAATTTTCATAAATTCATAAAATCCTCAGAAAAAGTATTTAGGTAGGAAATATGATTCTCAGAGGAAATGTCTAAAGACTCTTCGAGAAATTCCAATCTGTCTATAAATAAAAAATTTGAGAATAGATCAGCGGTACTGGTCGACACCGGTTTTGAAGAGTTTCAATTTAATTCGAGAAAATTCCAGAAAATCCTAGAAAATATAAAATATTAGAAAATGATATTTAAAACTAAAATCGGTCAAATACAAGAAGTAAATTGAAAAATACGATCGAAAAACTGAATACGCAACTAAGTACGTATTCCGGGAACTGGGTATTACAACAGTTTTCTGAATTAACTGAAACAAGTCGACTGCAACTACTTATAAGTCGACTGGACCAGATATTAGTCGACTAGGGGCAAGGGATTAGTCGACTACAAATGCTATTAGTCGACTACATTTTACTGTCAAGTCGACTAATGCAGAAATAGAGAGTTGGGTCTGTTTTGGACACAAGACTAAGTCGACTAGGGTTTGGGTCAAGTCGACTACACATGTTATTAGTCGACTATAAGGGACTGTAAGTCGACTAACAGAACTATGATATGTGTGTGTGTGTGTCAAGGCTTTTTACATGCTATTTCATCTTTACAAAATACATCATATCAACTCTCCTTGGGACATCTTGATCATGTAGAACTCTTGATTCGTCATGTGTTAGAGCTCCAAATGACATGCGTCACATAAGTCTTCATCAAAACAAGTTCCAACACCTCTAACAGTAGTATTAGTGGTCCTTTGTTGTCGTGTTTGGGCAGAATGCAAGAAAAGATGTATATAATATTTGACATCTAAGACATTGTGCTCTCATATAGTCTGATGGTAGAAGCGAGAGAGATGAAATTGCATGGTCACAAAGGAAGAGGATTATAGATGCAAGCCCAGTCCCAGAGACTAGATAGCATGAGGCCAACCATCTTAAGATGAGGGAAATATTCGAGTAAACTGGCCTGGTGAGAACTTAAGGAGATACACACTGGAACACTATAAGGTGTCTTTCTTATGATAAATATGATGCAAGAAATGCCATCTTCTGCCATTAGCACTGCTTCGCTGTTGACTGTTATGTTTGAGAGCTTCAATGGAGGTGCGCGGCAAGAATTGCTCCATGGCTGCACAAAGAGTGAGTGTGAGCGTGGGGGAGGTTGGAAGCAAAACACAAGTTAAGATTAGGTATCTAGAGAGAGTGCATGATTAGAATATGGTAATGGTCTTTTATATAGTCTGCTTCTATTTCAAATTGCAACAAGGATTATGATTAGGACTGGATTAAACTTTTCATTCTGGGACTAGTACAGGTAATCAGTGGCTAAAAAGTTTTCAAAATTGGAGTCGGAAATCTTGTAGGACTCTGATTTACAACTTGTATAAAGCCAACTATTCTGAAAAATCTACTTTCTAAACTCATACTTTTAGTAAGATTCAGTTGAGACTCGAGAGTCTAATATGTGTTAGGGTTTTTATAACCTAGATATAGCTCAATTATTATTTGATCTAGTTGAACCATAACAATTATATACAACATGAATGAACTGCACCTAACAAAACATCATAAAAGTGGTTCAATTAAGAAATCTGAATATTTTTTATCATAGCTATTCTAGCATCTTCATTGGTGGAGCACAAAATTCATGGAAAGATTTTGTGCACTGTCAAGGTTCGCAATATTTTTTATGTATTGTCCAAAATGTTAAAATATGTGTCTCATATCCAGTCGAAGTGTCAATCCTAGTCCAACTAGAATATGAGTTCTCTGGTGGGGTTTGATAATCTGAGAGTGATGTTAAAAGTGTGAAAAGTGACTTTTTTTTAACAAGTGTGAAAATTCTTTCTCATCAGCGAACTAATAAAACAAAGTGTTTATTTGCATACAAGAAAAAATTTGAGACCAACAAAAAAGATCACATGGCAATAATAATATATTGGTTATTAGAGAATACCATGTCCACTTTTTCTTTCAGTACCCACTTTGGACCTTTTAGAGACGAAATAAGAAGTGTAAGATATCCTATGTGTGGATGCAAAACAAACACTTTCACACTTTCAGGCATAGAGAAGGAAAAAGAAAGTGGGCTCCTAGGACAAATGTTATCTTTCTAATGTTTGGTTGCACATAAGTTTCTTTAAGAAAATTATGGAGCCCACGCTAAAATATGCCTTAAATGACCCGCCAACTCAATATTTTCTTCTTTCCCCAATACCAAACTAAAACTCAAAATTGACTTAAACAAGAGTGAAAAATGCGACAATTCAAAATTAATTACCTTAGAAAAGAAAATTTTTCTTTCCTTTTCTATGACAAAACAAGCCCTTAAACAAACCCCAAAAGAAATTGAAAGAGTTCACTTTAACGCGTTCACTCTCACTCTCAAATTGTCAAACACCTCCAAAAGGAAAGAGGTGTGAGATTAGTCCCAAATCAAGTAGGAAGGTAATTGGATAAAGGTTTAAATAAGATCTGATCTAAGATTTTATTAAGAGTTTCCTTTTTGGGTCAGACTGGAATTCAATATTATTAACCAATCTTTTTTCTTAGTATACACCTTTGTAAGTACACCTAGAGGGGGGGTGAATAGGTGTACGGCTAATCTAATGAACAAAATGCGGAAATATAAAAACTAATTTGCAACACACTTTGGGCCTGTTTGTTTCGCCGTAAAAGGCGTAAAAGTTCGTAATTCATAAATGACTTACAGCCCAATTACAACTACGGCGTTTGTTTGGACCGTAATTCATAAAAGACTTACGCAACTCAACTATCACTTACTTGCAACCCAATTCCTACTCACTTACATCCCAGTTACAGTTAATTTTGTGGTCATGTCAAATTTATATTATTATTTTATGTTAATATTAAAAAATTTAATATTTAACATTTTTAATATTTATTTACAATATTAAAACTTTTTAAATCACCAAATAATTAATTTTGTGGTCAACTTTTTCACTTACGACTTACATATTATGACAACCAAATACCGTAAAATACAATACATTTTTTCACTTACAACTTTATATTACCAACTAAACACCGTAAAACTTACATACATGTAACTCATTTACAACTGTAAAAGACTTTACCAATTACGACTTACGAATTACGGCCAATTACGACAACCAAACATGCCCGTTATGTAACCAACTAGTGTAGCTGAATTCCTGGTGAAGGGCTCTGGACTAACTCCTCTTGATTCCTCTGAATAAGAGTTGAGGTGCTATATGAAGCTCTCGTGGTTAAACACAAGTGAGACACACAAAAACAAGCCAAGCATATAATATAAGAATGAGCAATATGAAATGATGCAAGGCACAATAGCAAAAGAGAGAGAGAGTGAGAGTCAATGGATCAAACGCAAACACCGAGATTTGTTTCGAGGTTCGAGCACCCAGCTCTACGTCCCCGTCTTCACACAGAAAGATTTTCACTAACTTGTCCACACAGGACTCCCACACAGGGAACCTCCACTTAGGATTTGGGGCAATTACAACCGGGAGACACAACTCCTCCCTTAACCGAATACAACCTCTCACTAGAGGCAATGCACAACCAACACAAAAATCACCTCACACAAGAGGGGTAGGCACTTAGCGAATAAAAATCAATCACCTCACACTTGAGGGATTCCAACACAAACTCCACCTCTCACTAGAGGGAGCTAAACACAACCTCCACCTCTCACTAGAGGGAGCCAACCATAACTTTCACAATCACCTCACAATAGAGGGATACCAAATCAATCACCTCTCACTAGAGGGATATCACAAAGAAGGAAGTTTACAACTTGGTGGTCTATCTCAACCACAAACCAATTTTTCCCACAAAATAAAGATCCTAATAGATAGGATAGTAGATAAGCTCAAGTATGAAAAATAAAGAGTTTGAAAATAAAAACACAAAGAGAAATACTTGGGAAAACAACTAGAATAAGATTGAAATGAAGATCAAAAGCAATATCCCAAATATCCAATTTTTCTTTGATTTTTCAAACCCTTTAAAACAAAATAAAGATCAAAGCTTTAAAGCTCTAAAACTCTTTTTGAAACTTGAAATAAAACACTAGAAAATGGGAGAATTTTGCTCTTGGAAGTCTTAATAAAAACCAACCTACAATGGGGTATAAATAGCCCCCATAAAATTCTGCCCGTTGGCAGCTGACACGGTCAAAATTGACCTTCCGGTCAACCGGCCGGTCGACCGGCCAACGGTCAAAAAAATGACCGTTGAGCCTGCCGGTCGACCACCCGATCGACCGCGTCCAGAACCAGAGAGCAACGGCTCTCTGGCCGGTCGACTGGGGCAACCCGAGAGTGGGTTGCCTTCAGTCCGTCGACCGACCCAAGGGGCTGGCCTGCGTGCATGTTCTTGTGCACGTCGGTCGACCTATCCGGTCGACCGACTCTGGGTCCGGTCGATCGGTCCGGTCGACCACCAGAGCCTGGCAGGGCTGTTTAAAGGATTTGAAAACTAGGTATTTAATTACCAAATAAATCTCATAAAATCTCTAAAAATCAACAAAAATAGTTTCAGTATAATACTTTAATATACAAACATGTGTGAAAAAATTCAACACATATTTCAAACTATTTGAAGCATTTTTGTGTTATGAAAATTTTACCGAAAATCAAAATCCGTATTTTCCAAAACTTGAACTTTTGAATTGAAAATTCGTTTTGTCCAAAACTCATCCAAATACAAAAACATATATGAAATAACATTTAGGTATGTAGTATATGGATATAATCCAATATACATTAAAGATATATATATCAATGTTTTGACATTAAATTCGAAAATACGTTTTTTTAAAATACCAAAACTCCAAACTCATGAAATAGACTATTAAACTAAGTTTGTATAAATAGTTGAAGCATAGATGTATATAGAACAAATCTAATATACATTAAACCATGTAAACTTGTTGATTCTATCTATTCATGAAAACCGAAAACCAAAACATGAAACTTAAACAAGTGTGTGTGTTGTGAACTTGAGCATATCACACTATCTAATCTTTAACAATGGATCTAAACTATAAACTAAACAAAGTATCGAAGTCTTCTTGTAGAGCGCCATCTCCAAGTCGACTCGATCCAAACCGTGATCCACCGAGCTTGACTCCAAAGAGTGCTAGATATGAACTTTGATGCTCGGGCTCTTGAACCACCATGTAAAAGCTTCAAAACTCCTTTGTTGAAGCTAATCACCTACTAATATCTTGGTTAGAGATCTGAAACTAAATAGCACAAGATTATTAGTAAACATAACTACATGAGTTAATCATCACCAAAACTAGAATGGAAGGCCTCTGAGCCAACAATCTCCCCTTTTTGATGATGACAAAACTCATGAAGTTATATATGCATGGATTAAAGTTAAGCTTCAAAGAAGCTCCCCCTTAACTCATGCATAGCAATAAACAATAAATATATGCAATGAATATTAAACATGAAAATGCATAAGCATGCATAAAACAATAAAATGAACATGCTCTTGTTACCAAATAAAAAAACGCTCTTGATACCAAATAAAAAAACATGCTCTTGATACCAAACATGAAATGCATAAACATGCATAAAACAAGCTCTTGATACTAAAATAAATTATTTCTTCTTTCATAAACATGTTCTTAAATACCAATGAAAATATAAACTTAAAACATGTTCCTTAAATAATGTTCTTGACACCAATAAAAAACAAACTATGTTTCTAGATACTAGTATTCATTGCTCTTGATACCAATAGCAACAAAACATAAAACAAAATCTCTTGATACCAATATAAAAAACATGCATATAAAACATGCATATAGCTCAAATACTTCTCCCCTTTTTTGTCAATCATCAATAAAGGGGTGAAATAAAATAATAAAATAGGTTCTTCCCCTTTTTGTCCGAAACAAAAATACTTCAAGCGGTGAATATCAAAACAAACATGATACCCATTTAAAAATATATCAATGTAGTGCATCATGATGCCAATTATAAATGAACAAATAGGTAAACCAAAAATTTTGAGGAATACCAATTGAAAGTAAATGAGGCATCGAACACAAATTTTGAAGAAACCAATCAGAATTTTGATACCAAGAAGAAAGATGTAAACATATAGATAATCTTGATTGCCAATTGTAAGTAAACAAATAAAAAATATTGATACCAATTGTAAAAATTTGTACCAATTGAAAATATTATTCACTTTTTGATACCAATTTGAAAAACATAAACCAATTGTAAGATATTTTTCATTTACCAATTGTAAGTATTTTTCATTTGGAGCATATGATACCAAATTAAAATCAATATTAATTTTTCAATCATTTTTCATCATAAAGTATGGGAGTAGAATACCAAAGATAAACAAAACCAATTGAAAGATGAAATACGAATTTCCTCCCCATTTATGAAATACCAAATAAAATGATGCATAAGCTTGTATAAGTACCAATTGAAAAATAATCAATTGAAATATGATAGTCATTTTAAGAAATCAAGCTTAGCATAACCAAAATTTGTGCTCAAGGATATAGAGATATAATAAGCACAAATAAAACATGTATATATGTATGAAAAAATTAGATACCAATCGAAATTGATACTATTTGAAGTGTAAGCATACATATATAAAAACATATATATGAGTATACAAAAAGAATGTCAATATTGATACCAATTGAAACAATGATACCAATTGAAACAATAATTAGAGTCAAGTGTATAACTCATATTACCTGCCACCCATTTCATGCACATGTTTAAAAAAAATTTCAATAATAAGTATACAAGGCATGGTCTCCCAACCAACCGCCCTTTGATGGGTAGGGGTTTTCACAAATAGGTTTGAAAATATAGTATGTTTGAAAAACTCTACCATATGAAGAATATCGCAACTATTATATGAAAAATTTGTAAACTAGTACAAAATCCTTCAAGCAAGGAATAAAATAAAAATATATTTCATGAAAAACATCTAGATCACATGATCACCAAACACTCAAAATCTATAAAGCACAAATTGCACTCATGAAAACAAAATCATGAGAAAATATTAAATAAAGTGAGTGTATAAGTGTTATGTGAAACACATTATCATGAAACTAGGCAATCGAGCACAAAATGAAATTCCTTAAAACATGAAACACAAGAAAATCATCAAAACTATAATCCTTCAAGGTATATGTATGTCATGTACAAACTAAAGTATACATACATATCCAAACATAACGAGTCCACAAAAATATATGCATGAAGGCAAGTGGCTCAAGGATGTATATGTATAGATAATAGTTTAGACAAGATAGACATATACATGAAGTTAAAACATCAATATGAAAAACATGTACAAAATGGGAATACAAGTCAAAATGTTTGAATCATCAAAACTAGACTATACTAGTACATCAAATAAGTACAAATGAGCTTTCAAGTACAAACATATAATGATCTATTTGTAACTCACTAGTTGTACAAGTATATTCTAAGTTTTAATGAAAACTAACGTTCAAACAAGTAATCAAAACATGAAGCATAGAAATCAAAACATGAAGTGCAAATGTTTAAATAAAACTCATATGATCATTATGTAAATGCACGTGAATTAGAGGTATGATATACATAATAGCTAAACTATGGAGAGAACACAAAATATGGGTCCATATAAACATGTGTGATCTCAAAATCTAATCATGCATGTCATAGGACTAATAAACATGGCATATGACATAATGAATATTAAAACAAAACATGCTATAAATGAATGATCTAAAAGCATGCAAACATAAATGAGGAGTAAGAGATCGTTACCAAAATCATGAGGGCAACTCTCCATGTCTCCAAACCAAGGTGGTCCTCCCACCAAACTCCCCTTGAAAGTGATGCATCCAAATTGTTCTCTTTAAGCTCGGAACGCATCCACCTCAAGGTACCATCGCTCTCACGTCATGCGAGAGCCCACACCTACATCAAATAGCATAGGGGTGGTCTTTGATACCCAAACTCTTTTGGGTCCATGGGGGTTAGCTCCTTTCCTAACCCAAACAAATTTAGTTGCTAAATTTACATCATGTATCTTATCATAGCAAAATTTAGCAAGGTGGCCCTTACGTCCACAATGTGTACAAGTGTACACATGAGCATACATGGTGTTATGGGAGTGAATGTGGGAAGCATGTGTATGTCGTGGTTTGTGTGCATGCATAGAAGGAACTTGTTTCTTTTGAAACAAAGATTCCAAACGTGAGTGGTTCAAAGCACAATGGCTCAAAGTGGAGCCCAAACAATCCACACTCTTCTTAAGCATACAAATATCATTTTCAATCATGGAAGAAGAGGTGCATGCAATAGGAGAGCTAGAATGTAAAGCTACACTAGCATGGCAAACATGTGAATCTATATCATTTTTCAAAACAATGTTCTTCTTAGAAACTAACTCTAATTCTTTTGAAATTGAAATAATTTTTATTTTCAAAAAATCATTCTCTTTTACAACAAAATCAAGTTTTGAAGTTAAAGACTCATTTTTCTTCAAAACATCATTGCAATCATTTTTATTTTTTAAAATTTTATTCTTCTTTAAGGGAAGGTCAAGTTTGGATTTCTAAAATCCCTTTCATTAGAAATCTCCACTTTCTCTTGCAAAATCAAATCTAGTTTTGAACACAAATTCTTATTTTCTTCTTTTAGTTCAAAACTCTTCTTTTTCAAAAGATTATATTTTTCTAATAATTTTTCACAAACAATGGATAGTTCTTCATTCAAGGCATTGACATCAATATATTCATTACTAGAAGAACTAGCATCATCGTCATCTAATTGAGATTCCGAATATACCTCAAGGGAGTCATTCCCTTAGATAATGTAGCATTGTTGCTCGGATTCTCCACTGGATTCATCCTCCATTTGGATTGACAATTGAAGCTTGGAGGAGGTCAACGTGTTCCACACTGCAAAGGCAGAATCACAGTTAGAAACTAAGCATAAATATTCTTTGTTAAGCGTGCTTCTAAGTGCCTCAAGGGCTTATGCATTGGCCTCTATATGCTTGCTATCACCAAGATAGGACTTCTTGATAGTGGCAAGGAAAACATGCAAGCCTAAGGTTTTTAAGTACATGGACATCCTAAATTCTCACATATCAATGTTGAAAACATCAAACATGGGAGGTGTCAAGCAATTCATAAGTGTGTGTAAGCAATATACGTGTGCAAATGCAAATGCAAATGATATATTAGCAAAACCAAGATCACACTCCTAGGTGGTTAAACCTAATATCAGGAGCGTAGGCTCTGATACCAATTGTAAGTACACCTAGAGGGGGGTGAATAGGTGTAGGCTAATCTAATGAACAAAATGCGAAAATATAAAAACTAATTTGCAACACACTTTATGTAACCAACGAGTGTAGCCGAATTCCCGGTGAAGGAATCTGGATTAACTTCTCTTGATTCCTCTGAATAAGAGTTGAGGTACTATATGAAGCTCTCGTGGTTAAACACAAGTGAGACACACACAAATAAGCCAAGCATATAATATAAGAATAAGCAATATGAAATGATGCAAGGCACAATAGTAAAAGAGAGAGAGAGAGAGTGAGAGTCAATGGATCAAACACAAACACCGAGATTTGGTTCGAGGTTCAAGCACCCAGCTCTACGTCCCCGCCTTCACACAGAAGGATTTCCACTAACTTTTCCACACAGGACTCCCACACAGGGAACCTCCACAGAGGATTTGGGGCAATTACAACCGGGAGTACACAACTCCTCCCTCAACCGAGTACAACCTCTCACTAGAGGCAATGCACAACAAACACAAAAATCACCTCACGCAAGAGGGGTAGGCACTTAGCCAATACAAATCAATCACCTCACATTTGAGGGATTCCAACACAAACTCCACCTCTCACTAGAGGGAGCTAAACACAACCTCCACCTCTCACTAGAGGGAGACAACCCACAACTTCCACAATCACCTCACAATAGAGGGATACCAAATCAATCACCTCTCACTAGAGGGATATCACAAAGAAGGAAGTTTACAACTTGGTGGTTTATCTCAATCACAAACCATTTTTTCCCACAAAATAAAGATCCTAATAGATAGGATAGTAGATAAGCTCAAGTGTGGAAAATAAAGAGTTTGAAAACAAAAACACAAAGAGAAATACTTGAGAAAACAACTAGAATAAGATTGGAATGAAGATCAAAAGCAATATTCTAAATATCCAATTTTTCTTTAATTTTTCAACCCTTTAAAACAAAATAAAGATCAAATATTTAAAGCTCTAAAACTCTTTTTGAAACTTGAAATAAAACACTAGAGAATGGGAAAATTTTGCTCTTGGAAGTCTTAACAAAACCAACCTCAAATGGGGTATAAATAGCCCCCATAAAAATTCTGCCCGTTGGCAGCTGACAAGGCCAAAATTGACCTTCCGGGGTCGATAAAAAACATGACCGTTGAGCCTGTTGGTCGACCGCCCGGTCGACCGCGCCCAGAACCAAAGAGCAACAGCTCTCTGGCCGGTCGACCGGGGCAACCCGAGAGTGGGTTGCCTTCAGTCGGTCAACCGCTCGATCGACCGGCCCAAGGGGTTGGCCTGCTTGCATGTTCTTGTGCACGTCGGTCGACCAATTGGTCCGGTCGACCGCCAGAGCCTGGCAGGGCTGTTTAAAGGATTTGAAAACTAGATATTTAATTACCAAATAAATCCCATAAAATATCTAAAAATTCACAAAAATAGTTACAGTATAATACTTTGATATACAAACATGTGTGAAAAAATTCAACACATATTTCAAACTATTTGAATCATTTTTGTGTTATGAAAATTTTGTCGAAAATCAAAATCCGTATTTTCCAAAACTTGGATTTTTGAATTGAAAATTCGTTTTGTCCAAAACTCATCCAAATACAAAAACATGATATGAAACAACATTTAGTCATGTAGTATATGGATATAATCCAATATACATGAAAGATATATATATATCAATGTTTTTGACATTAAATTCGAAAATACGTTTTGTTAAAATACTAAAACTCCAAACTCAAGAAATAGACTATCAAACTAAGTTTGTATAAATAGTTGAAGTATAGATGTATATAGAACAAATCTAATATACATTAAACTATGTAAACTTATTGATTCTATCTATTCATGAAAATCAAGATCGGTTAAACCAAAAATCGAAAACCAAAACATGAAACTTAAACAAGTATGTGTGTTGTGAACTTTAGCATATCACACTATCTAATCTTTAACAATGGATCTAAACTATAAACTAAACAAAGTACCGAAGTCTTCTTGTAGAGTTCCATCTCCAAGTCGACTCGATCCAAACCGTGATCCACCGAGCTTGACTCCAAAGAGTGCTAGATATGAACTTTGACGCTCGGGCTCTTGAATCACCATGTGAAAGCTTCAAAACTCTTTTGTTGAAGCTAATTACCTACTAATATCTTGGTTAGAGATCTGAAATTAAACATCACAAGATTATTAGTAAATATAACTACATGAGTTAATCATCATCAAAATTAGAGTGGAAGGCCTCTAGGCCAACAACCTTTTAGGATGGGCCTTAACAAAGTTTCAAACAATAAATGATGAACTATACTAGGTTGTACCATCAATTTTTTCTAAATATATTAAAGCACATGGAAATTTTCTTTCGTTGATGCTCTCTCTCTCTCATATTTTTATTTTATCTTTTATTGTCCTAAAACAATTAGAGTTCCCAAATTATGAAATTTCTCTCCCTTCTCTTTCTTTTAATACTTCTCTGGTGGAGATTATCCGCCACGAACTATTGGGCGGTTGATCCACACCACAAGCGAGAGATATAATAAAGTGATATTTGTGAGTGTGAGAATAACACACAGCACAGACAAAGACACAGGTTGCGTTTGTGTTTCCCTTTTTCCTTGCTTGCATTAATAAGCTATACATTACAAGTGTTGTGGTACTTACATTAGTGAAGATAGAAATCAAAGTTTGTAAGATACTTGAAATGGTTGCTTAATTTGTGTTGTGAACAAAAAGAGATAGGGTTGAATAATGTCATGCCCCACTTCCCAAAATATGTTGGAGTGGAGACGCGATGAGAGTCGACAACGCTTATGCACAAGAAAAATACCCCACATATATGCCCTAAGCCTTAAGTAACATGAACATGCTATATAAATCTACTATGATAAATCACGATCACTGCAACAATACCTACAAATGTTCACAGATGATAACGAATGAATAAAGGAGTGGAATAAATACTTAGTCTGATAAATGAGAATCAAGAAAATAATAGGAATACAAGAGTGTCGTTAATCAAGAAGAGAGAAACACCGGCCCCTTGCAATGATTATGATCTCATCAAACACCTGGTCAATAGAATAAAACAACCCCTATACCTGAATGGCCGAATCTAGGGCCTCAAAAAGTGACCTAATGAGTGTGTAAAATGAGGGAGGGTGCTTGTTCATAAACAGTGTGTATATATCACTATATTAATTTGAAACTGCTGAAGAAATAATAATATGTATGAAAATATAAATAAAAGATAACTAACTAATAACATGAATAAAGCTATAAAATAGAGATAACTCGTCACTGTAAAACAAACAATTGATGTTAAAGATGTGTAACCTAGCATCTCTCTCTAATTTGTTAATTATTATTAACCTAACTAATGTGCTACTTAACTGTGTCCCATACCACAACTATTTTCCCTCATATCAAACAATGATATCATTGGTATAACTGCCTACCAATATAGTTCATGTATTTTGGAAGGGTACCGTGCATGCCCGGTACCATAGTCTAAGATTCCTGACGCTGAATCAGGACATGCCACAAAGCCCTAATAACTGAGACCACAACCCCACACAAAAAGACAAATGTTGTGGCGTCATAGTCCAGACATAACCCTGACAACTGACAACTGAACAACAAGGTAGTCAGTACTACCTTGTTTCCCATAGTGGAAACCAAAACTTGGTTAACCATCATAAGTCCTTCAAAAGACACGACATACATTATCAGGCAATTACCCCTTCCCCGGGTTATGATATCTTTTATTAACATGCAAAAAGTATATATTATTATTAAACGAATTAATAACTGAATATCTCCAACAACTGCTGATGTCAATAATAGTTGATAACTGACAACTAAAAACTGGTATCTGACAACTGATAACCAATAACTAGTAACTGATATCTGATGAAGAATACTGGAGATATATAGTCACTAATATCAATTATGTCTCTAATCACAGATAACTGATAAATGATATAAAACTGAGAAGATGTAAAGTCACTGATATCTAAAAGATTATTGTCAGAGTAATCCTGCCTTTGTAATCGAATAACTGAATATCATCAATCAATATAAAATCTAAAATATCTTTACATCAAATCCTCGTTATCAATCAAAAATCATCAATAGTCTGATAACTAACAAGTGAGTAGGTCCGAAAACACTTACAACCAATAATCTATAATCAGCTCATAGTATTCATTAAAATTAAGGTAAGATTTTACTCGTATAATCAAAATCTATCTATCATCAATCTCATCTAAATACTAATCAAGATCCGATAAGATAATATAAGTCCCAGATTAACTCTAACTCTATATAAGTCCATATACAGACCCAAGTATCAGGAAAATCAGTTTCTTGATAAAGTAAGATCATATTTAATCAATCCTCAATAACCAAATTAATTTCCTGTCTGATTTATCACTAAATATAAATCACCTAGAGGGGGTGAATAGGTGATGTCTATCTAAAGGGCAAATAATGCGGAATTAAAATTCAATTGCTAGCAACCTAGCGAATACCAATCACAACTCAAATAATACTAGCAAATAAGTATACGTGTGCAAGTAAGTAAAGTGAGAGTAGAGTGAAGAGAGAAAGAGTAAGCAATCGCAAACACGATGATATATTCTGAGGTTCGAGCCACTGCTTTATGTCCCCGCCTTCAACACAATGAAGGATTTTCACTTTGATCGATCTCACTAGATCGTCAACCGTTACAAGTTCTCACTAAACTCAATGGACTCACAAGTCCTCTCTCACAGTGCCGCAATGCCAACACGGAGCTCACTAGCTTACTCAAGGCTACAACCTACACAACCTCACAATAGAAGAAAATTAGTAATCTTCACTGTTTTCTATTGATTTACGAAAGGGAAAACTTACAAAAAAAGGTGCCGAGGAGCGAAATTATGAGTACTTCTTTAAAAAAAAGAAAATTACAAGTAGATCTCCTCCGAGAAAGTGTGCCGGTAGGAATCTGATCAGCGTGCGATCACTTTATCCCCTTGACGATGCGATCGGTCAGATGATCGAACTGCCGCCTGATAAGACTCCCTTCTCGCCTGGTTCGGGGAATCGGAGAACAGAGGGTCGGTAGAGCTCTCTAGTTAGAAAGCCTACTTCTGAAGCAATCTCCTCTCTATGCTTGCCCGTCTCTCCTCTTTTTCAGCCCTCTTTTCTCTGTGTGCCTCTGGTAGGCTATTTATAAGGAGGAATTGGGGTACAATTGCCCTGAAAATCTAGAAACAGATTGAGTCAATCTATTTTACATCTAGAAAGTAGCCTCGTCACGAGGCTAGAGACAGCTTTCGTGAAGTTAGGAATAGCAAGTAGTGCTGATCTCTTGATCTGCTCTCCTAAATAAGGGATACTCCCTTGATTCTTTCCAAATAACTGAAAGATCTCCCCTGATATTCTCACCTGATTGGGAGAGTCAAAAGAATATGGCAAGCAACTGCCAAATTTGATCTCAATTAGATTTGATTTCAATTAGATTTGATCTCATCTGGAGATTTGATTGGTCAAAGGTGACCATAAAAGACCTGCAGCGGAGTCGTTGCGTTGAGCTCATGGCGGAGCTGAAGCATCTGGCAAAGTTAAAAGAAAGCTCTCAGCGGAGCTGGATAAGACTTGTGGCGAAGCTACCAGTCAACCTTTTGCGCAGCTACATGGAGCTTCGAGCGAAGTTAACTTTCTGCGGAGTTAACTGAGCATTTTCGGGCGAGGCTATAAGTTAACTCGTAGCGAGGCTATGGAGGAGCTTCCTGCGATGCTAAACAACTTTGGTTTCTCATGCGAGACTTATCTCGTGGGCTCGTGCGAGAATAAGTGTTGAGCTAACTTAGTGTCCTGAACCTGCTTGGGCCTTTTCACGGGCTTTTTAAGGACGACTTCGGCTTACTGTCTGCTTCACTGGATCAGTAGAGTCCAAGTTACTGATTCGTCCATTTGAGATGGGTGAAGACTGGTCGTCGGCTTGTCTGCCACTTGTCTTTTATAGATGTCAACAAGTTAGACATTTTCAGGCCAGTTAGGAATCTTGTCTTTTTTAGAGTGTCAACAAGACCCCTTCAAAGTTTTTGTGAATAAAAAATAGAATGGTTCAGATTTTGAAATACTTTGCACTGCTTTGATGGTGTGTGGGTATGAACATCGCCTTTGAGGTTGAGTTCAACTTCGCCTTTAGCCCCCACTTTCAAGCTGGAGTAGGTTCGCCATGGAATTGCACCCGCTTCCATGTAGCTTCGCATTTCTGGGTAGCCTCGCGCTTATGGGTAGCTTCGCACTTGGGTCTCCCGGAGCGGCTTCGCTTCGGATCAGGCTGGAACGACGTTCCTTTCTCGAGGCTAACTGCTTTCTGCGAGTTACGAGAAGGGTTGCTCCCTTTTTTGAGGTTAGAATAACTTCTCTTATATTTAACGAGGGAGATTATTCCCTTTCTCGAGGCTAAGCATTTAAATGCTTTAACTTCGCCCACGCTCCTAATCTTGAAGCATCAGCTGCGTGGTCAGGCCATGAGGCCTATAAATAGGACACTTGAAGTCCTTTTCAGAGAAACATACTTTTCTCTTTCTGAAAAGTCTGCTCATGACATCTCCTCGTTGCCCAGGAAAGGCGACTGAAATAGTGGGGGCACCCACTCTGGTCACTAACCAGCCAAGAGCTGGTGAGTCTCGGTCATCCAGAGACTTTACCAATGGACTAGTGACTTTAGGGAGTTTATCTCCGTTAATTTTCTTAGCTTTACCGGCTATTACAAGGATTGACTTCCCTTAGTCTTTGCATTTGGCTGACTTTTAGAAAAGGGTTTCAGCCCTATTTTTCAGCTTCTCGGCGAAGCTAGCATTTTCGCTCTTTTCATGCAGGGTCGCTGCCTTGATCTGTCTGCCTGTTAAATCTGCCATATAGGCAAGGCTTAGGACTTGATCCTTTTAAGGTTGAGCCAGTCTTGCCATATAGGTGGGGCCAAGACTGTGTCCCTCTGGGCCAGTCTGCCCTAACCATATAGGCAAGGCTAGGACTTGGTCCTTTTTGAGGCTTCTCCAGCCTAACTGCCTTGGGCGGGGCTAAGACTTAGCTTATGCTAAGCTAGTCTATCATTACTGTGCAAGCGAGGCTATCCTCTGCTTAGTTGAAATCCATTTTGAAGGCACAACTGGATAACTTTGCCCAAAGAATTTTGATGTAGTATTCCACCCTCTTTTTGATTTAATGCTAACTTGCTTCCTGTTTGTGTTGCAGTGAACTATGCTCGCCAGTCTTTCGTCTTGATAAAAGAGACCAGAAACTTGCCTCTTGATCTTCAAGTTGAAACTTTGATCCTAAGCAGGAGGAACATATTGGAGCAACTAATGCGTTCTCCAAGAAGAGGTTGGCAGTTGCTTATCCGAGATGATCCACTTCAGGAAGGGGCTGGTAGTCGCTTATCTGAGATGATCTACTTCGGGAAGGCGGACGTCACCAGTAAGGTCTTGGATCCTTCCTTTGCCAATTTTATTTAAGGAAGATCCAGCTTTCTATTGGTAATCAGTTCCTTGCCATTTTTGATTACGGAAGATCCAGCTTTATTTGCAAATTTTCATCAAAGAAGATCCAGTTTCTTGATGGCAAAATCTGCCATTAAGCGAAGGATTACGGCCTTGTGCAGGAGGAAGACCTTTCTCGTCCAGTTCGGATGGTTCATCACCCTAAAAGTAGATAGGATAATTTATTGTATGAAAGACAATCTTGATGTAGCATCAATGTATCTTCCCTTTGGAATCAATAAAAATGTTTATTTTCTGCTTATCTACTTTGTTTCCCTCCTTTTTGATTCAAGAACACCTGGAGTAGACTAGCCTACATAAGTCTTTTCTTGGAAGGAAATAAAAACTCTTAGCGAAGCTAAACTTCCAGCGAAGCTAGAGACAGACTTCCAACTAAGTCAGGAACAAGTTTCTGGCGAAGCTAGCACGGAATTTCCGCGAAGCTAGAGAGGTGCTCTTACCGGAGCTAAGGCACGTTTCTCGGCGAAGTTACTCAAGCGTTGCGCGAGATCAATACTGAACTCACTGCAGAGTTAGCCCTTAGCGGGGCTGAAGCAACGCTTCTCGGGAAAGCGCTCAGGCGCCGTTTCAAATTAATTTGAAACGACCACCTGTGCTCCTTTTGAGGAGGCGAATTTAGGCAGTCTTAAGCCTATAAAAGCCCGATTGGGTTGAAAGAGAAGGAATTACTTCTCTTCGAATTTTCAGAGAAAATAAATCTCTTTTTCTTCCTTCTTATTCGTTTGATATTTTAAGTACTTTTTCAGTTCTTCCATGGCTCCCAAAAGATGAGCAGGCAAAGAGGCAGCAACCTCTGTGACAGAGGGACCTTCTCCTCCTCCGGTCATTGAGCGCCCCATTGCTGGTAGGAATTTTTCCCTTTTAATCAGATATTTTCATCTCTTTTCGAAGCCAATTTTGGCTATTTCTAGAATGCTTCATTGTGATCTAGTGATCTCAGGGAGTTCAACTCCCTTCTAGAAATTTAGGAACCGAATGGTTTCTTCTCCAAGCTTCTGTGCAAAGCTAACCCTTAGGCAGTTCACATCCTGTTGAATAACAGGATGTGAAGCCAGCCTTAGAAGCATAGATAGAAAAAGACTTTAAGGTCCTTGGAATAACTTTAGGCACTAGTGCCTTTATGATGAAGTTAGCCCTTGAGGGCTTCTTCACACTCTGTTCGGCGATAGAATGCTAGGCGAAGCTTCCAGAATGAAGCTAACACTTGGATATTTTCTACATTTTGCCCTCGTGTAGAGTGTGGAGCTAAGCTGTAGTTGCGAAGCTGAGCGAAGCTAATGCAAGGCTAGCATCGCTCGGAGAGCGAAGCAATGCCTTAGCAAAAATTTTATTCTTGCTTTAGCTTTCTTTCAACAAATGAACTAATCATAGTTTCTTCTTGTTTATGTAGTGCACTATACTCCTGGTCCTCTGAACAATCTCTTTGGAATAGCCAGGGGGCCGGACGACAATGTTAGCCAGCAGTTCCAAGGGCAGGCTTCACTATTTAGTGAGCGGAGTGCTCCCGGTCGGGATACCCTTATATACGCCGGAGATCAGCGTACTATGAGGAGCATCTTAACTACTGTTCCCCTTGAGAATTCTTATCAAAAAATCTATCGAAAGCCTGGCTTTATGTTCGGAGATGCAGCGCCAGATACCGATCATTAGCTGCTAGCTGGAGAAGGGCAGTGATTTTTCAATCTGGATGGCGAGAAGCATTATCTCCTGTCTAGCAAGCGTCATTTTTCATTGTCTTTCTTCCAATGTGTGACGAGGGCTCGAAAGATGCAGTGGCAAGTGACTCGGACTACCCACTCCATTCACGTGGGGAAATTGATAGCTTCGTCTCCTGGTTATACAAGGGCGGGTCCTCCTCGCTGCATATTGGGTCTCCACCCTGGGAACGTTCTTCCGGACATCCCAGTGGGAGAAAATCCCGCGGTGGCTCAGACTTTTAGAAATCAGTTCTTCAAGGCTTGTGGCAATTATCCAGCCACTGATTTCAGGACGCTTGGGTGGATTCACCCCCCAAGGCCTGGTGGAGGGAGTTGACCCTATATATCTTAGCCTATTTTGAAGAGGATCTGGAGAGACTAGGACTTTACGAGGCCGTCAGGGCGACCTGTTATGGCATCCAGATGAGCGTAGTAAACTTCTACGCCACTTTTTAAGTTATGATGTCCAGCTATAGGGACTTTCTTCACCCCTGAAGGAAAATTGGGTATGGCTTTGCACGAGATGTGGGAAATCTCTGCTTTGCCCTTGGGATCTCTCCCATATGAAGAATATTTCCCGTGCGAGGCGGAATTGGCACTTCTGGAGAAGCAGGAGCCTGCTTTGTTTGAGAATTACTGGGAGTTGATGTGCCACCTTTACATTTGCTTGAGTATGCATGGGAGCCATAAGGGAGCTTCATGTAGTTCGAAGAGCTGGGGAATTATTTGTTCACCAACCTTGAAGATGCTCCTGAGACAGCTCACTGCGGGATTGCAGATGAGGATATTTTTTGAAGGATGCAGGAACACTTCCAAGGGGATATCATTTTGGAAGAGGATGATGGACCCTATGAGAAAGGTGATATTCTCTGGAGTTTCCATCACCAGGCTCGCCGACCGATATCTCGAAAGGCACTTTTGGCTAGTTTTTCTATCGGTTTGGTTGAAGAGGTGTGTGGTGCCCTCTCCCTCCAACGACATCATCCTTCCGATTGTCTTATTGCCGGCTGTTCGTCTGGTTCACGGTCGTTCTCTTGGACTTCTCTTGGCAATGGTGTGTTGCATTCAGCGGGGCCTTCGTGCATTGATGGAGGCTTTCTGTAGGCTACCAGTAACGAAGAGGGGAAAAGGCACTATCCTTCCTTGCCACGAATCAAACCCCAGGATCGATTTGCCATACACTTATTTGATGGCATGGTTCGCCTTTCACTGCCCTTCCATTATCCAAGCCGGTGAGGAGTCTCCAGAAGGTGTCTGAATGGCGCTTCTCCATCGATTTGAGGAATGTTCATGGCTGTTGACTTTATGTGGCCACATGTTTACAGTCTTTTTTGCTGCTTTCCCTACATTCGCGATGCAGGCTACGGCGAAGAATTTAAGGATGTAGGAGATGGGCAGATGTCGCTGAGCCAGGAGTCTTCGAATGGCTGGTTAGCATCCGACCATCCCATCTGGTGTACAGGAGCGGGGATACCTGCTACTTGAAACCCTATGTCCCGAGTCAGTTTGCTCGCCAGTTTAGGTATGACCAACTGTACGTAGGTAATCCGAACACCAACCTGGACTTTATGGGGAGCCTCATTGATGGTGCTTGTGCCTGGCGGTTCTACGTCGCTGGCTGTACTGAGGCACAGCTGTGCATGCCGCTGAGGACTCTGAATCTTCAGACAACTTTGGTGTTCTGCTAGTGGTGCAGAACTTCGAACTCTACACCAACCTGGTTTTCTATTAACTCTTTTGGTGTGAAGTTAATCTCTTGGCGGCTGAAGCGGAAAGTCACCAAGAGAGGGGAAGGCAGAAGGGTCCGTGTGCCAGGCCTCGGGGAGTTCGAAGCTTCTGCCGATAGTGAGGCTTCAGACGCAAAAAGTCCCCGCTTTGAGGGAGACACAGGTGCTGAGGCTCCGCCAGATGCTCCTGGTGGGGTAGGCACGGCCCTCATGGAACATGTAGAGGTAGTGGAGGAAAAAAATTCTGACGTCCACTTCAAACGAAAGCGACAAGGTGGATCTCGCAGGAGGAGGGTAGTGAAGAAGCTTCATCGCTACACTCCCACCATTGTTGCGGAGAGTGAGTCAATCGTGGTGCCTCCTGCTCCATTAGTCATTAAGCTGTCGACTCCGAGACAGACTGTTGGTAAAGCTGTTCCTGACCTGGGTAAGCTGTTCTCGCAACACATACTAATATATTTCATACAGCTCATTATTTCTTTTATGATTCAGGAACCGAGACGATAAGAGCCCCAGGAGTCAAGGCCGTAGGAGAACAGGGAGATTACTATGATCCCCTGTTCACTTATAAAGAAGATGCGAGGCTAGCTACTTTGTCGTCTGATTGGTTGCTAATGTTGCATATTTAGGATCATATTTCCATACTTATTATAGAATAAAATCTGCATTGTCCTAATTAAATGTTTAATTTATTTGCAGGCCCATTCCTTAAGGAGATGAAGAGAAATGAGCCCAAAAGCCCACCAAATTCTGAATTAAATTAGAATTAATTCGAGCTCACTGAATCAGGGCAAAATCAAGAGGTTGAAAACCGGTTGAGAAGAATCCTCTCAGAACCGATCGGTTAAAGCCAAGAATCAAAGGCCATTTCGTCACAATCCTGGACTCAAACGAGAAAACCAACTGAAGATAAATGCAGAAGGAAAAATCAGGGAGACCCACCAACAGGGTGTGGCCACCTGGCCACACCCTGGCCGCAGAAACGCGGCCAAAGCCGTGTTTTCGCGGCTTGGTTAAGGAGTTAGGGGGAGCGTTTGCTCCCCTAATCTTCCCGGGATTCTCCCCTTATGGGTTTTGCCTATAAATACAGGTTTCAGCTGAGCAAAATGGGACGACCATGCAGAGATAGGATTTAGTCCAGTTTTCATTCTTTGTAGTTTAGGTTTTTCTTTTCTTTTTATGTAATTTTAATTTGTATGTAAGCTTAGGTTAGATGAAGTTCATGTAAGTAAGAGAGAGAGGCTTATGTTGAGAATGTCACCGATATACCCTCCTCCTTTCTTCCATTGTTTCTGCAAGCAATAAAGGTAAATACTTTTTTTATGTTCGTCTCTTTACTTTCATTTTCTTTTTCTTCTTCTTACTATACCTCTTTTGTTTTTGATTAGCTTGCAAGTGAATCCAGAAGCATAAGTATAACGATATTGTGTGAGTGCCAACGATAGTTCATGAAGACGTTCTCCTCCTCAAGATCCGTATCACTTCATTCTTGCTCCGCTTGATGATATACTGCGAACGGGGACTGAGCTCGATCCTATGATCTATGCGTTGAACGCCTCCAAGCAAGGTAGAACATGCAAGGGTTCCAGGTAAGTCATCAACCAAACTAGGTGAGTACTTCTTTCATCTTCTTTCTTCACTTTTTTATTTCTTAGTTTAGATCACCAACACCCACTTCCTTCATCACTCCTTTTCACTTCTTTGTAAATAATCATTTGTACATAGTCACTTTCTAATTCTCTCCACTTTCCTCATTCTACCGTTTTCTTTCTAACTTTAACATAACTCTTTTTTCATTTTTATTTCTTAAAAACAAAGAAGAACTTTCGTTTTTCTTCATATAGATTTCAATACAAACCTTGAACGCTTCTATCGCAAACCCTCCTTGTGGATCACGACCCGCATAGCCACTTGCTATAGTGGTAAGAATTGAGCACTTGCACATCTTTATTCTTAGATCTAAAATTCTGTATTTTGTGTGCAGGTAAAGTTTCAATCAAAATTTTCGCGCCGTTGCCGGGGAGGGTAACGGTTTTATTGAAATCAGGTTTTTATTAAATTTTTAGAACTAAAACGAATTTTTCTTCTCTGTTGCAGGTTATAGGGTAAGAAAAGCAGGAAAAAAGATTGCAGTAACATATAAGTGGTCTCGGGCCTCTGTTCCAGAAAATAGAGACAAAGTACCCTCTGAATTGCCGCGTTTGCTCGGCTTTGGCCGCGTTTCCGCGGCAAGGAAGAGTTCACTACTAACTGGCTTTTTGCAGGGGTGCTTGCTTTGCAAAATGATAGTTTTCTGTAAACTTTATTTCTTATATGCCATCACCATAAGCCTGCTAATAAACCAACAGTAAAACATTTGTTGAAAAAGTTAAAAATTGATTAGACATTTGCATTTTTAGGCACGTGTCTTTTCAATTCATTTATTTTACTGTTGAAAGGTGCTGGAGCAAGGTACGTTTGCATTGCATTTAGAATAGGACTCTTCTCTTGGTTGATTTATATCGCTTTGAGTGAATCTTGTTTACATATCTTGTACACTTGCACAAACTGATCTTAAGGGCACCACCCCATAACAAGATAAGGTAGGGATTTAATCACTCTTCCTTGGCCCAAAAATTAGATTCCAAGCACTCACTAACCCGAGCCTAACTAAAAATGAGTAGACGTTGGCCCTAGGGACATCTCAGACTCAATTAGGAGATTATCCTAAGGGAGAAAGGTGTTGGAATTTAACTCCTGCCAAATCAGTGTCTAGGAAGGGGATTAAGGGCCGAAAGCCCGAAGATTGGTGGTAATTTAATTAAGGAACGTCTTTGACAGAAAACCTCCCACCAATTTTGCCCTGACCTGGCTGATTAGCTTGTGGTCAAAGTCTGCATTCTACCTCCCGTGGACAGTCTAACCAGTTAGGAGTCGTCTAGGTCATAGGTCTACCCTAACTTAGTTTAGAATTTTTTCTTATTTGTTTGCTTATTGTTTGTTTTTTCTTTCTTTTTGTTTCTATTCTATTGTGTGATACGGCTTATAATAACAATTTTTTCAACTTTAATAGTAATTCATATTATACACCGACTTCTTTTTCGGATAATACCAACCCAGCATATCATAACTGTAACCAACCTAGTGTGCCGGATTGGTCTTATCCGAATCAATATAACCCATGTCCCCAATCTTATAACCATAATTTTCATGATAATTTCAACTCTTCACAGAGTCAATGGGGATTCACCTCCCCCGAGTCTAATTTTCAACCAATTTGTCCCCCTTATCCACCTAGTCCACAATATTCCCAAGAATCATACTCAGTTCCACCAGTCCAAAACAGGAAACCATCAATTTTGGAAAGGAGTATGCGTGAGTCCAAACAAAAATCACAAAATCTGATGGACTCACAATTTCACCACCAATTTCTAGACAACACTTCATCTTTTCATCAAAATAATGAAACCATCAACTATGAAAAGATGCTTGAAGCCATGACTCAGGCTCAAAACGCTCGTAATCATGACATAGATATGATGGTCAAATCTCTACGTTCCTACCGTTTGACCAGTTCTGATGTCGCTAACCATTCTGTTAGAGCTGAAGAGTCATGTTGTTTTGGAAATCAAAGTTCCATTTCAGAACAATCATTTCAACTTGCCCAAACTCCAAACATTGAAAATGATATTGACAGTTTGGCCAGTTATCCCTTTCCTGAAATTGAACTTAAAAATGAATATGATCATGAACCTCAACTTAGCGATTAAATTCTACTTCCTGATTCAATTATGACTCCGGTATCTTCACCTGATTTCAATCTTTTTCCCGAGTCAACATTGGATCCTGTGCCAATTCATAATGAAATTGAATCACCCATCTTTGATGATCATCATGTTAAACTTGACCAATTTTATAATTTTGAAAATCCTATTGGCAAATTGGTAAGTTCTCATTTTTATGACATTGAACTCAATGAGAAATGTGACCTAGATTCTCAATTCTGTGATCCAGTTCAAATTCCTGAATCAATATTGACTCCTGTTTTGTTACCCGACTTGAGTAATATTTTTAGAGTCAGTTTTGATTCCTACACCCATCATTCTTGAACTTGAATCACCAATATTAAGTCACGTTCCATTGATAGAAAATACATGTGGAATTGAGTTTCAACTTCTTGACTTGGACACACTTATTGAACCAATCTCGACTCCTGAACCTTTATTTGACTTAAGTCACCTTCCTGAGTCCGTATTAGTTCCTGTACTTCCTGAGTCCAAGTCAATCATTCTATCTTTTCACACTCCATTTTGGGACAAGGCGGTTGACAAATTTGACTCCAAAATTAATTATGGAATTTGAAAATTAGATGGGGTCAAATATTTAATAAAAATCATTCATGCAGATATTATTTTAGTGGGTTATATTAGAGAAATTTCTGGTGGGTTCCTCCGAACCCAACGAAAAGTCGATTGGGCCGCATTTCGTGGACCAATCAGACCACCACCGGAACCACCACCTTAAGGTAACATTTTCCTTCCCTTTCTTCTTTTTCATGCATCTATACATTAATTCATACATTGAGGACAATGCATGAGATAGGTGTGGGGGAGGGTCTAATATAACTTAGGTTTTTTCTTTTTATTAAAAAAAATTATTAACATTTTCTTTACTTTTAAAAACTTTTTGAAATAGAAACAATATTTTGACATATTTTTTGTAAGAAATTGAGTCAATTTTAAGGAATAGGAAAATCAAAATTAGGATTTCTTAAATTTGGTCAAATAAGATTATTTGTTTGATTTTTAGGGTTAGGAAGATAATTTGTCAAAGTAATTTAGTCTTGATCTTTACCTTAATGAAATATGCACGCTTCATACACTTACACACTTAGGGTTCAAAAACAAAGATTCTTATGCCTTATATATATATAAAAAAAAAAGTCTATGAAAGATGAACAAATCTAATTATTGATTAGCTATGTACTTTGGCCTAAGAAAGCCTTAGTATTTATGCGAAAGATGATTAAATAAGTTTGAGAAAAAAATATAAAAATCCTCTGATTAAGCTGGGTATTTGTGCCTAATAAAGCATAAGTATTCACACCTAAAAGGGGTTCATATAATAAAATCCTTAGTTTTGTGGCCTTGTTTGCTCAAGTCCTTAAGTCCTTGGGGTGTTTTCTCACCAGGTGCCTTAAGACCGTTTGGTTTGGGAGTCATCGATTAGAGGCTCGTTACATGGGCAGATTAGAAAGCCTAATAGAACTAAGAAATAATACAACAAAAAAGTATATATATATATATAAATAAATAAGGCATAAGAGTTAGAGTTAATGAACCCTTCGTCAAAACTTTCACAATCACAAGGTGCATATGACTTAGGATAAAGTAATAGACTAGATGAGAAGTACAATTTGACTCCTTACTTTGATTGATAACAAATTTTTGAATAGAGACTAAGTTTAGGAATGAAAAATTCAGTTTTCCTATAACTTATAGATTGCTTAAATCTTACAATTATATTTCAAATATTTTTCTCTTTCAAAATGCTTTTCGAAAATACTAACTCTTTGTTTCTCTTTCTTTATGGATTTTGTGGGTGTAATCCACTGAAAACCCTCACGAGACAAAACTCGTCCTCTAGGGGAAACCTAGAGGTTTAACGGCTTGTTGCACATGCTCAGTGCAATCGCGTGACCTGCGAAAGTGGTCTAATAATCCTTAGTATAGTTTAGTTGTTTTGCTCGAGGACGAGCAAAAGATAGGTATGGGGGTGTGATTGGTTGCTAATGTTGCATATTAGTATCATATTTCCATACTTATTATAGAATAAAATCTGCATTGTCCTAATTAAATGTTTAATCATTGTCCTAATTAAATGTTTAATTTATTTACAGGCCCATTCCTTAAGGAGATGAAGAGCCCAAAAGCCCACCAAATTCTGAATTAAATCAGAATTAATTCGAGCTTAGTGAATCAGGGCAAAATCAAGAGATTGAAAACCGGTTGAGAAGAATCCTCTCAGAATCGATCGGTTAAAGCCAAGAATCAAAGGCCATTTCGTCACAATCCTGGACTCAAACGAGAAAATCAACTGAAGATAAATGCAGAAGGAAAAATCAGGGAGACCCACCAACAGGGTGTGGCCAGGTCACCTGGCCACACCCTGGCCGCGGAAACGCGGCCAAAGCCACGTTTCTGCGGCTTGGTTAAGGAGTTAGGGGGAGCGTTTGCTCCCCCAATCTTCCCGGGATTCTCCCCTTATGGGTTTTGCCTATAAATACAGGTTTCAGCTGAGCAAAATGGGACGACCATGCAGAGATAGGATTTAGTCCAGTTTTCATTCTTTGTAGTTTAGGTTTTTCTTTTCTTTTTATGTAATTTTAATTTGTATGTAAGCTTAGGTTAGATGAAGATTCATGTAAGT
Source organism: Agave tequilana (assembly GCA_038442645.1). Taxonomy (NCBI): domain Eukaryota; kingdom Viridiplantae; phylum Streptophyta; class Magnoliopsida; order Asparagales; family Asparagaceae; genus Agave; species Agave tequilana. The sequence continues at coordinate 57,244 of JAVJIF010017339.1, forward strand.
AAGAGAGAGAGGCTTATATTGAGAATGACACCGATGTACCCTCCTCCTTTCTTCCATTGTTTCTGCAAGCAATAAAGGTAAATACTTTTTTATGTTCGTCTCTTTACTTTCATTTTCTTTTCTTCTTCTTCCTACTTTACCTCTTTTGTTTTTGATGAGCTTGCAAGTGAATCCAGAAGCATAAGTATAACGATGTTGTGTGAGTGCCAACGATAGTTCATGAAGACGTTCTCCTCCTCAAGATCCGTATCACTTCATTCTTGCTCCGCTTGATGATATAATGCGAACGGGGACTGAGCTCGATCCTATGATCTATGCGTTGAACGCCTCCAAGCAAGGTAGAACATGTAAGGGTTCCAGGTAAGTCATCTACCAAACTAGGTGAGTACTTCTTTCATCTTCTTTCTTCACTTTTTTATTTCTTAGTTTAGATCACCAACACCCAATTCCTTCATCACTCCTTTTCACTTCTTTGTAAATAATCATTTATACATAGTCACTTTCTAATTCTCTCCACTTTATTCATTCTACCGTTTTCTTTCTAACTTTAACATAACTCTTTTTTCATTTTTATTTCTTAAAAACAAAGAAGAACTTTCGTTTTTCTTCATAAAGATTTTAATACAAACCTTGAACGCTTCTATCGCAAACCCTCCTTGTGGATCACGACCCGCATAGCCACTTGCTATAGCGGTAAGAATTGAGCACTTGCACATCTTTATTTTTAGATCTAAAATTCTGTATTTTGTGTGCAGGTAAAGCTTCAATCAAAATTTTGGCTGAATCCGGAGGTGATGCGGCTGACGTGGGTCCTTCGGGTGCTGGGACCTCAAAAGGAAGCCCCATGGCCTCCAGCTCTATAGGATGGACCACTGAGGGTTCGGCGAGTGAAGGTTAGCCGACCGTCCATGTAGACTCTGCTAAAAACTTTCCTATGGAGCTTGAGGGGATTGATGTTGCTGTCGAGAAAGTTCAGAGAGAGACTGCGGCTAAGGCAGTTAAGGCGATACCACCTCTTGGTAACATTTTGATCATTCGTGAGTAATTTTCCCCTGATATTCATTGTACCTTGCTCAAACAGAGTCTTGCCACAGGTGTCCCGCCTTTGGGTGCATCGACTTCGTGAGAGCTAGCCAATTTTCCTGAGGGAGTCAGGGGTGAAGCAAGTACTTCGACCGTGGCGGTCGCTGCTGAGTTGGATGCCTTGTATCACGACCTGCCCACTTATCAACCTGAGCCGGCCGGTAGAAAAGAGGCTAAGGGAACAGTGGTTACGGAACCAATCTCACTTCCAACCACGTCGGTAGGTGAAATGCCAGTGGTTTCGCTAACGTTGCCTATACTGGGAACCACAGAGCTGAAGGTAATTACCAGTCCCTCATCTCCGACAATGGTCGTCGAGCTAGCTTTCCCGAAAATAGTCACCAGCCCTACTTCGGTCATGGCTAGTGTACTGGTTTCAATGAGGACTCCTTCGAGATCACCGGCGATCTCTCATATTGCTCTGGCTAGTGCTTCTGTCATCCCTTCTACAGTTGTGTCAGTTAAACCGGTGAAAGCTTTGCATTCAGGGGCCATTCGTTCACTGGGATTAGTTGAAGCTGAGAATGAATTTGTGGCTGAGCTAGTCGACAGCTTTTATAAGGGCTTGAAGTGATCCATTATTTTGGTCTTGAAGGGCTCGACTACCTCATTTTCTTCTTTGAAGGTGGTCCTCTCTCGAAGTATTGCAGCATTCGAGACTTTGGAGGGGATGACCAAGCTGCCACATTAGAGCTTTTGGTGGAGTGGCTTGAGAGGGATGTAGACGAATGGCGCCGTCTCAGCCATTCAGATTTGGACTCCTCAGTTAATGAACAGTTTGAATACCTTGCTGCTCAAATGTGTAAAGCTCACCTTGCCGATCAGGAAGCAGCTAAGACAATTTCTTCAGATTTGAAATCCTTGGAGACAAGGAAAGTAGAAATTGGGGATGCCATAGATGCTTCTAATAATGCTCTTCTCGATGCTGAGGATAAGATTGTAAAGGCCAAGGAAATGATCAAGAAAGCCAATCTTCTTTTGTCCAAGGCTGAACTGGTGTGTCTTGAGAAGATTGCTCTGCTAGAGCAGCTTAAGGCTCAGAATGATGAAGTCCTGCAATAAGAGCTAACACAGAGGGCAACTTTAGTTGAAATTGAGGCTCGCCTGTCTCAAACAGCGAGCTTTAACGAGGCCGAGTTGAGGTCGTATGCACTTATCGGTGCTGCTGAGGAGAGGAAGAATAGGCTGGCCACTCTTGAAGAACAGATCAAGTCCTATGAAGCATCCTCGTAGATTGTAATCCGTGTATCCATGTATCCTTCTTTTGGAATCAATAAAACGTAATTTTATTTGACTCCTCTGTTACATTTCCATCCTGTTTTATTTTCTGAATTTTCAATTCTTACTTTCAAGTTGTATTACAATCCTCAAAAGGAAAGGGAATAATGGTATAACTAATCTAATTGGAGGTGATAAACTGATAGGGTTAGTTACACATTTGAGAAATTATTTGACAAAGAAAGATGAGCCTGAATATTTATACGTTCAGAGGTGACAAACTGACATAACCGATTAGAAATTACCAAACTCAGAATGTTTACTATTCAGAGGTGACGAACTGGACAAAACAGTAAACCAAAAAGGGAGACTTGGCTATCTGTCAGTTCAGAGGTGATGAACTGAACATGACTGATTGAAAAGCAACCAAGCTAGAAACTTTGTCATTCAGAGGTGACGAACTGGACATGATGACAAAGAAATAGTCCCTACTGGACTAAAAGATGAAACTTGGTTATCTGTCGGTTCAGAGGTAACATGAATATAACCGATTGAGAAGCCACCAAGCTAGAAATTTTGTCATTCAGAGGTGACGAACTGGACATGATGACAAAGAAATAGTCCCACTGGACTGAAAGATGAGACTTAGTTATCTGTCGGTTCAGAGGTAACATGGACATAACCGATTGAGAAGCCACCAAGCTCGAAATTTTGTCATTCAGAGGTGACGAACTGGACATGATAACAAAGAAATAGTCCCTACTGGACTGAAAGATAAGACTTGGTTATCTGTCGGTTCAGAGGTAACATGGACATAACCGATTGAGAGCCACCAAGCTCAAAATTTTGTCATTCAGAGGTGACAAACTGGACATGATGATAAAGAAATAGTCCCTACTGGACTGAAAGATGAAACTTGGTTATCTGTCGGTTCAGAGGTAACATGAATATAACCGATTGAGAAGCCACCAAGCTCGAGATGTTTAATGTTCAGAGGTGATGAACTAGACATAACAGTAAGCACGAAATAATACCATCGGGGGAAATAGGATTTGATTATGAACTCCATGGGAATTTTGATATCTCCTTCGGATGTAATTTGGAAGAAATTATCAGAGGTATATTGTTAACGTGACAACCAGAAAAGTCTACTGAGGACTGATAGACTTTGAGGGGAGTCTATCAGAAACTCGCTGGAGAGTTAGGAAATGAGTCCCGTAGAAGATCATACATCAGAGAACTTCATGGGGATTTGTAAAGCAACTTGCCAGAGATGTGATGTTAACTTGACAAGGATTCATTTACCGTTAAAGGTGCTTGAATATAACAGTAATTTAAGTGGACCTGCTGTTTTGTTAAAGAGAATGACAAGCAGGGTTTATTCACTGGGGATGTTGGTTTTATCCGTTGGGGAGTAGATTAGAGTCTTGCTATCAGAGGTTTAATGTTAACATGATAGGTTAGACTCATTATTTCCCAAGGGATATGAATACCTTTATATGTGGTCTTAGCATTCTATGGATGGGAATTGGTAAGTGATTTTGGAGAGGGAATCAAATGGGAACAGGTCCCTTAGGATTTTTAGCAAATCCTCAACCGTCAATGGATTTGATACGCCTTTACCAACTACCGTTTGAGTCGGGCTAGTCATGTTATTCCCCTTAGTATGATGAACTGTCGAAGACTTATGTTAGGCTTAAAGGCCAACATTTTCCTCTATCCTTAACTGCGGAATCTAATGGGAACAAGTCCCTTAAGATTTTTAGCAAATCCTCAGCTGTCAACGGATTTGATATGCCTTTACCAACTACCGTTTGAGTCGGGCTAGCTGTCACGCCTCGCTTCCCAAAATATGTGGAAACGGAGTCACGAAAAGAGTCGACGACGTATATATGCGAGGAAAATACCCCACGTATACACGCTAAGCCTAAAGTAACCTGAACAAGATATAAATCTAAACAATAATATTAACGATCACTGCGATAATACATATAATGACTACACATGATCCCAGATGAAATAAGGAATGAAATAGAAGCTGAGTGTGATATACAGGAATCAAAGAATAATAGCAGGAATAAAGAAAGGAAAGAATACCAGAATCAAAAGGAGAACCTCCAACTTCTCGCGAAGCGTACGATCACACGATCACCTGAACCATATAAGAACGCCAATACCCTGGACGTGCGAATCCAGGGTCGTCAGAAACAACCTAATGAGTGTGTGTGTAACAGGGAAGGTGCTCGTGTATAAAAAATAATGTAAGCCATAACAACATGATAATCTGAAAAAAAAAGGTAACAGAATAATAACAAGAATAATTGCAAACATAAGATATCTAAATAATGACATGTATGTAGAAAAAAAGGAAACTATTACAACTGTAAACAAACAACTGATGTCAAGATGTGTAACCTAACATTTCACTAGTCTGGTATACAATCTGTTCATGTGTACAATCATATGTCTATCATAGCTTATATATGTGTACAATCAGGTGATTACGATCAGTCACAATACATTATAATAGTTCATTATCATTTATTATGTCAGTGAACACCAATTGCCACCTGTTATTGACGCATCCCATACTACGCCTACTACACGTGTCAATCAGGGTCCTAAGTTATTGAAACTAATAGAAGAGACATTGTCCAAGCTTTAGGTGAGTTCCGTACATACTCGGAGCTACGGCCCAATCACCTGGCGCTGAACCAGGTCCTACCGCTAGGTAGTCAATAACAATAACAATAACAATGTGTCAATAACAATGGCAATATGAACAATACGTGATGTCAGTCATCTCCCGGAACCCTGCAGTGGAACCGTATCTCGGCTGCGCAACCTGTATCCTAGGTCCACCCAAAATACAGGCACTGTCTCCTCCATCAATTTCCCTAATCCCTGTGTAAGTTGTCTATTTACATTATTATTTATACAATCAATATTCATGTTATTTCAATTACTGTGATGATACAGTGACAGTAACAATATCAATGTAACAATAACAATGTGAACAATATTACCGTGTAAACGGTAGGACAATAGAACAATGTATATGTTACGGCCTAACAATATTTTCTCAGTAACTTTCAATAACATGAATACAATAACACGATCGGATACTACTCGATGGATAGACCCATTTAGAATTAATCAATATCTCGTCTATCCGTACTAAAGTGATATCAGTAACTAGTCCATCAACTCAAAGTCTCAAAATCAATCACTGTGAATATCAACATTGAACCCAAGTCCAAGTGTCCGATACAGTAATCACCATCTCAATGAATCGGTAATTAATCCTCTTTTCGATACCAATCTGTTCTAATCCTATAACCACCAATAACTGAGATCAAATAATAACTATTATCAAACTCCAAGATATATTTATAATGTGGTTACTGATATCAATAAAATCACTCCTAGTATAGCTCTATCTCTACAATTGAATAACTGCAATCACTAGGAATAACTGCAAATCACTGATATATTCAGGTCCTAACATATAAATACATAATTATCTATATTTAACCAATTATCACTATCTAATCTGATTAAGATCATAATGTATTCCTACTTCTATTAAGCTCAATCACAAGATTCAGAAAATCTAAGTAACTAATTAATTATGTTCATACATGCACTAACTCAAGTTAACCCCATCTACGCTTACTCCCCAACCCAAAATCAAGTCCATCATCATCGAGTCCACTAATCAAATCCATCAATTCCAGGTCAACTCCAAGTCTAGCTATGTTAATGTCAATCCAAATATCGGTAGGTCAGTCTATCGGTTAAAGCAATGTCATATCTATGACTTTCTCGATATCCACAGAAGTTCTAATCAGAATAATCACCAACATCTGCCAACAAACAGTATGCATAAGATCGGTCCTCTATCCTCAAATATGAAGTAGTTCAACTGATCAATAGATTGAATGACGTCACAGTATAAGGTACACCTCAACTAGTCCTGAATCAATAGTGGTAAATAATTACATATGAAATGACACAAATCAGTACTCTGATCAACAAAATAAATAAGGTGAATGTTCACTCATGTTCATGTCTCATAAAGTGATACAGATAATCACATTGGTAAAATACATCAAATAGTCACATGAAATGATAAAAGTAAAATACAAATACATATAAACAACGGTAAATAAGGAATTTAGGTAAAAGCAAACACTCACATAAAATAATATCAAAATACTAAATAAGAAAATAAAGAACACTCACCTGGACTTATCACGAGTCCGATAACCAATCGATGAATCTACATTAAATACATATGAAATTATACATAAGATATCAGATTTACATTTATTGAATTTTACAAAAGATATCTTATTTGATGTTATTCAATATTTTAAATTAAATACAGGTGGTCCAGATCTTAAAACAAAGTTGTAGGATGATAAATTAAGTTTATAATATTATTTATATTTTATTTACTGATTTTTGTGGGGTTTAAATGATTAAAAACATGCAATTTCCTTAACGGGTCTGAATGTTGAAGTAGCGGGTTTCTACTTAGAAAATAGAGTTTCAATCCAATATGATTTGTAATTAACCCAAAATTTTTTTAGTAGATGCTAGGGATTATCTAGATATTTATCCCTATTTTTAATTATTTTTTTAAAATTTTTATCTAGCCATAAACAATTGTTTTTCAATAAGTTAACGGGTCTGTTTTTGTATTTGTGTTGGGTTAAAAATGAATTAGAACCCAAATATTTGTGCTGAACTGAAACTGGACTAATGGGCTCTGAATTTATTTCTTTTCTTTTCTTTTGTTGCTATTTTCTGGTTCTGGGCTGGCCCAGAAATCAGGCTCAGTATATATATATATATATATATATATATATATATATATATATATATATATATATATATATATATATATATATATATATATATATATATATATATATATATATATATAGGGGTTACTGTACCTCAGCCTGCAGGCTGAGAGAGTTTCTCAGCCGGCGGGACGTGGCTGAATATATACCACACATCGGCCGCAGGCTGTTGGCGCCAAAAAAATCAAAAAAATCCCGCCTAAACAATCGTGAAACAAATTGACCAAAATACCCTTTTTAATTCTAAACTGGAATAAAGTCATGAACAAACAAAATTTTAGTTGAATATATCTACAGTTATAAAATTCGTAATTTTAATACATCCAAAAATATAATTAAAAAAATTGAATCAATATAACAACTGCCATGGTCGCAGACTTAATACAATATAACAACTGCGACACAGTCGCGACTTAATACAATATAACAACTGCGACACAGTCGCAGTCACTAGTCGCACTCAAAGTATAACAAAACTTCTTTATATAACGTCTACGACCCTAGTCGCATTCTATCGTACAACAATGCGACCTCCTTCAGTACTGCGACCAAAGTCGCAATCTTCTTTCCCATGCCTTATGTAAAAGATTTTTAATATGCGACTAGGGTGGATTAGGAATGTGACCCTGAGATCAATTCGCGTATATCAAATCTTATAAAAATTATTATATTAATTACACAGAATTAAATGAAGTAATTAATATTCTTTCTACCGTGATACAACAACAGTCTAGAAAAAAAGAGATGCACTAATATTAATCTCGAGAAAGGAAAGATGTGCACCATACGTAATCTAAAGGTATAGGCAAACAATTCTATAAAAAGTTAATTTGTACTTCATGTATTAAACCTCTGGAGAAAAAAGAACTCTTCGGATTCTCCCGCAATAAATCTTCAATTAAATATTTTTTTTTACCACTTCTTACCATACTCAACCATCACCTGTAACAATTATTATTACTATTCATGTTCTTCCACAAATATTCACCTTTATATAATGCTTGTTACTAATATATTATCTCATACCTAAAAATTATATTTTTGCTCTTCCTTTTCAATTTGATTTCAAAAACTTCCAAAAAAAAATTCATTCTTGAATCATGTCTTCCCCATCTTCTTCCTCTGAACACTTAGATTTCAACTTCAATCGTTCCCCCACCGGTCCTTTGTCTTCAAGATATTCTAGTGAATCTGATATCAGTCTGGACTTCACTCCTTTTGACTATCTCACTACATCAAATAATGTATTAACTGATCCTCCTATTCATGATGATAATGAAGTTTTCATGTGGGGTAGTGAAGAAGACATTATTCCTCTGCCACTTGACGGAGACATGCTTGATGAAAGCATGTCCTCTGATGCTGTAGGCTCGCTTCCTATCAACGGGTCAAACGAAGAGCTTGATAGAGACGATCCATTCTGGGAGTTCATCGGTGAAACAAAAAAACCTCAAAAATAGCAAGATGATGAGAAAATAAGTGATGAAGAGGAAGAGCAAAAGAATGAAGACGATGAATCTGCTTATGATGGGGATAATGACGAGGATTAGGATTTCCTGATCTTCTGATATTCAATTATATTTTGTCTTCTTTAAAAGCTTTTAATTCTATTTTTTTGTAAGGTCTCTTTCTCACTATATTAACTTATAAGCTCTTTTAATTACATATCCAAACTGCGACTGCTGCTCTTAAACACTGCGACCATAGTCGCAATCCTACTACTGATGCAATTTATGGTCGCAGTTAATCATTTATCAGTTCCCAATGCGACTATGGTCGCAATAATGTACTGTTTTGGAGTTCAAAGTAATTTAAACATATAGTGTATTAACTTTTAAACTGTTTTGGATAACTGAACAGTCACCTAGGAAGTATACACAATTTTTGAGAAAAGGTAGAAAATAAGTTTGGGAGATATTCACGTGGTTTGAGAGCTTAAACCCTTTGGAATTCCGGGATTAAAAATATATAAAGGGTCATCAGCAAAAGGATTACAAACATACTAAATTATTTTTGCTCAAACACGTTACTCTCACTGTTCGGTCAATAGACTCAAAAAAATGTCTTCTCCACCGTCTTCACCGGAAAGAAGCCAATCATCTAATGATGATTGGATGTATAGTTCTGAACCGATGCCTCGCTACGGGTCAGAATCTGAGCTTGATACAGACGACCCGTTCTGGGACTTCATTGGTGAACCAAAACAGAAACATGAAGAGGAAGAAAGCGAAGATGAGACTGTCGCTGAAGAGGAGAAAGAGACGGAAAGCGATACAGAAGACGAAAGCATGACTCTTGACGACGAATCTGATTACGATGGTGATGACGAGGATTAGAAGTTTAAAAAATTGTATTTTGTTTTTTTTTAAATATATATAAATCAGTTTTCTAAGGTTAATTGTGTGAATTACATTTTTTACTAGTATGTCTTGGTTGAAATGCTGTACAATTGTTACAAACCTTCATTTTAAATATTTTACGCTAAATGAATATACTGCGACCATAGACGCAGTTAATAATTATATTACTTCACCCGTATAAATTTTTAAAATGATAGATTGCGACTTTGGTCGCAGTTGCAGGACGCAGATTTAATAAATAAACTGCGACCTTGGTCGCATTTGCTGGTCTTTAGTCTTAATCAACAACAACACTGCTACCTTGGTCGCAGTTGCTAACCGTAGTCTTAATAAAATACAATGCGACCTTGGTCGCAGTTGCTGGTTTTTGGACTTAATAAAATACACTGCGACCTTGGTCGCAATCGCTGGTCTTTATTTTAATCAACAACAACACTGCGGCCTTGGTCGCAGTTGCTGGCCGCAGTCTTAAAAAAATAATCTGCGACCTTGGTCGCAGCTGCTGGTCTTTAGTCTTAATCAACAACAACACTGCGACGAGGTGACACGTCACCGTAGAAGTTGCTTAGTCGCAGTCTTTGGTCGAAGTGTCGACCCTGGTCGCAGTTGTTTCTGTTTGCAATGTAGTCTTATGCGACCTTGGTCGCAGTGTCGTCTCTGGTCCAAGTTGTTTTGTTTGCAATGCATGACTGCGACCAACGCGTAGTTTATTAAAAAACAAATATGATTTTTATTTATGTCCAGGCATTTATCTCCAGGCATGTGAAAATGATACAAAACGCTCTCTTATACAATAAGATTGAGTGTTACAATATAGCAGTACAAAGAAGACTAAACATCAAAAGACGCTCTCTTATACAATAAGATTGAGTGTTACAATACATCAGTACAAATAAGACTAAATATCAAAAAACGCTCTCTTATACAATAAGATTGAGTGTTACAATACAGCAGTACAAAGAAGACTAAACATCAAAAGACGCTCTCTTATACAATAAGATTGAGTGTTACAATACAGCAGTACAAATAAGACTAAACATCAAAAGACGCTCTCTTATACAATAAGATTGAGTGTTACAATACAGCAGTACAAAGAAGACTAAACATCAAAAAGAGCCCTTGTTAACTAAGAGCAGTGGTGTTATTGAGGTCTGGTGGCAGCAGAATCTCTGATTCCACCTGACCCTCCAAAGTGGCGGGATACAATCCTTCGTTTATGAACATCTCTTCCACCAGAAGGTTATCCAGTGAGCATGAAATTTCCTCGATGTCACTTCTGGGGTAAGAGAGGAGGTTTTGAGACCTCACAGGGTATGCTACCCACCACTATATCCACCACATCCCCCGCCGCCATACCCACTCTGACCATCCCTTGCCAGCAAGCTTGACTGGTGCATCAAGTCCGAGGAGATCTTGGAGAGGGTTAAGTCCTCGCCAGGGATCATGACTTCTTCCCTTGTGGACGACGAGGACCATGACTTCTTCCCTTGTGGACGATGAGGTCTATGACTTCTTTCCTTGTGGACGAACATCGATCAAGTTCGTCCATAGGGTCATCTTCATCCATGGAGGCAGGCCCCTGTTAGAGACTCTGAAGAAGGCGGAAATTCTCAGAGCAATTGCTCTCGAAAATAAAACAGTCTAATTATGGGCTGTTAAAGGGAGAGGGTGAGCCCTATTTATAGGCAGCCCATAATAACCATAATTAATGGTTCATTAATCAGAACCGTCGGCTTTAATGGTCTCCAACCGCAAGCGCCGGTTTGGCATTAAAAGACATTAACGCCTAAACCCAATGAAGAGCCGACGCGTAGACAACGTAGACTTGACGTTTAAAGATCTCATAAAAATCTTTATGACAGGCCGCGTCTCTCGGAGTGACTCCAAGTCGCGTCCCCTCAGCAAACTTTTCATTTTTCATTTAGATTCAAAAAATGACTTAATCAAAAACAACACTTAATAAAACAACACTGCGACCTTGGTCGCTATGCATGTTAATATAAAGGAAACACTTACTTAACGTACTGCGACCTAAGTCGCAGTCCATGTAATGCAACCCTAGATTGCAGTTGCTGGCCATCTTTATCAATAACAACACTGCGACCTTAGTCGCAATTAACCATGTACATTGCGACCAAAGTCTCTGACTAAGGTCGCAGTTTAAATGTACACAGCGACCAAAGTCTCTGACTAAGGTCGCAGTTTAAATTAAACTATAAAGTAGAATTTTATCGCAGGCTGAAAAAATTAATCTGAAAAGATTTTATATTTTGAGAAAAAATTTTATCGCAGGCTGACAAGTAGAAACTAGATCTTTCATAAAAGAGGTAAGGAAATAGGGCGAAAAGTAATTTATATACAATAACCTAAATCCTATAAAGAGCGGCAAAAAAGGGGGGAAAATAATAATAAACAATAAGGAAAGTTATCGAAAAGGGGGTATTTGGTAATTTAACTTCTTCCTAAAAGCGGGCCGCAAGTTAGTGGGGTGACAAAATTGAGCCACGTCACCGCAGGCTGAGAGAGTTCTCTCAGCCGCAGGCTGATATACATTTTTCTCATATAATATATATATATATATATATATATATATATATATATATATATATATATATATATATATATATATATATATATATATATATATATATATATATATATATATAGACACACACACACATATGCATTGGAAGTGGCTTGGTCCAATGACCAGGCCCAGAAACAATTTATTTTTATGTCACTCCTTTTTGGGCTGGGCCAATGACGACCCAGTTCTTTTTTTCTTTGTTTCTTTTCTTTCTTTTCTTTCTTTTTTTTTTCTTTTGGACTAGGCCCAGTGGTAGCCCAGACCACTAGTCCTGGCCGAATTTGGGTGGGAGAGGCTGCTGCTCTCGGCTTCAGCTGAGAGCAGCCCTTTCTGTCTTTTTTGTTTGTTTCTTTTTTTTTTGTTTTTATAATTTAGTTAGAATAATAATATATTACATATATATATATATTATTTAAAAAGTGAGTTTTGTCTTTTTTTTAAGAAAAGCTTCATGGAAAAGAACTCTAAGCATGATAATTTTAATTTAAATAAATTTTTTAATTCATATAATTTGATTTAGATCTTAGGGTAGATTTAGGTTTTATAACAAGAATAAAATTTTAATCATGCTATTTCAATTAAATATTTTAATTCATAAAAATTAAATATTTACTTACTTGGATTTAGCCTGCTTCTCAATCTCCACGCCTCCTTCTCAACCTCCACGCCTTGGACCCGTTTCCCGTCACGATCAACTCCAACTCCAACTCCAAGGAGGGTGAAGAGGATGAGAAATAACGGGTTGGGAGTTCTTTCTGATTGTCGTTCTTTCTTTCTTTGTTTTTTTATGGAGACAGGAGAAGAAAGTTACACGATAGAATCTTTTAGGATTTTTAGCAATCTGGTTGTTAAGATAAGATCCCTAAAGATCGCTTGAGATCTTTCAGTTAGAATTTGAGATTTAGATTTGGCTTTAGGTTTGTTTAAATTATTTAGACTTCCAACCTAACCACACGCCAATGTGCCATTATGGTTTAGGTATTAAGATTTGATAAAGTACAAGAGTTCAAAACTTGGAATAAACAATTTAAGCACATATTTATATTTTATTATTATTATTACTATATTTTATTTAACCAATTTATTTATTTATTTATTTTATTTTACTTTATTTATGGATATGAGTTTAATGGGTTATGGTTTATTAGATAATTGGATTATAGGTTGGAAAAGAAGATCAATTAAGAATAATACCAACAGTAACATAATAATAATAATAATGCTAATCATAATGTATAAAATATAATACATACATATACTAGTATAAATACAAATCAAAAACATATACACTTAATATGTATGTACATGTATCTATACACATGTATAAAATAAATTAATCAATAGGTAAATCTAACTATAATTAATAAAATAGAAATACAGTATTATTAGTTAGGGGATATTACATTCTACCCACCTCATAAAATTTCGTCCACGAAATTTCAATAAAGTAAGAAATGATAAAAGAATCCAACTCTAGGGAGAAAACAACAAGCTTCCAAGTCACCTTGCTGGGACACCACGATTCCGCTGCGCGTTCTGATTTTTGCTACCAGCTTTAGAATGGAGTGATCAATTTGAAGAGAGAAGATCAGAAAATAGAACCGACAAGAAAAATAAGAATTAAGATAGAACCAAGATTACACTAGAAGAAAGGATGCAAACAGAGATCGAAAGATCAAAGCGATGGTTTTCCAAAGGGAGGACAGTCAATTCTAAGTGGACTCAATATCATAGTGTGAATCCTATATGTATGTTGCAGTGTAATTATAACTCGTTCAAGTTATCGGTAAGAATCAAGTCCGTTTTATGTCGAACCTGGCTCTGATACTAAGAAAATCATGTCACGTCCCGCTTCCCAAAATAAGTGGAAACGGAGTCGCGACGAGAGTCGGCGACGTATATACGCGAGGAAAATACCCCACGTATACAGCTATGCCTAAAGTAACCTGAACAAGCTATAAATCTAAATCATAATATTAACGATCACTGCGATAATTCATATAATGACTACACATGATCCCAGATGAAATAAGGAATGAAATAGAAGCTAAGTGTGATATACAGGAATCAAAGAATAATAGCAGGAATAAAGAAAGGAAAGAATACCAGAATCAAAAGGAGAACCTCCAACTTCTCGCGAAGCGTACGATCACACGATCACCTGAACCATATAAGAACGTCTAATACCCTGGACGTGCGAATCTAGGGTCGTCAGAAGCGACCTAATGAGTGTGTGTGTAACAGGAAAGGTGCTCGTGTATATAAAACAATGTAAGCCATAACAACATGATAATCTGAAAATAAAAGGTAACAAAATAACAACAAGAATAACTGTAGACATAAGATAACTAAATAACGACATGTATGTAGATAAAAAGGAAACTATTACAACTGTAAACAAATAACTAAAGTCAAGATGTGTAACCTAACATGTCACTAGTCTGGTATACAATCTGATCATGTGTACAATCATATGTCTATCATAGCTTATCTGTGTGTAGAATCAGGTGATTACGGTCAGTCACAATACATTATAACAGTTCATTATCATTTATTATGTCAGCGAACACCTATTGCCACCTGTGATAGACGCATCCCATACTACGCCTACTACACGTGTTAATCAGGGTCCTAAGTTATAGAAACTAATAGAAGAGACATTGTCCATGCTTTAGGTGAGTTTCATACATACCCGGAACCATGGCCCAATTATCTGGCGCTGAACCAGGTCCTACCGCTAGGTAGTCAATAACAATAATAATAACAACGTGTTAATAACAATGACATATGAATAATACGGGATGTCAGTCATCCCCCGGAACCCTGCAGTGGAACCGTATCTTGGCTGCGCAACCTGTATCCTAGGTCCACCCAAAACACAGACGTTGTCTCCTCCATCAATTTCCCTAATCCCTGTGTAAGTTGTCAATTTACATTATTATTTATACAATCAATATTCATGTTATTTCAATTACTGTGACGATACAGTGACAGTAACAATATCAATGTAACAATAACAATGTGAACAATAGTATCATGTAAACGGTAGGACAATAGAACAATGTATATGTTACGGTCTAACAATATTTTTCCAGTAATTTTCAATAACATGAATACAATAACAAGCTCAGATACTACTCAATGGATAAACCCATCTAGAATTAATCAATATCTTGTCTATCCATACTAAAGTGATATCAGTAACTAGTCTATCAACTCAAAGTCTCAAAATCAATCATTGTGAATATCAACATTGAACCCAAGTCTAATTGTCCGATACAGTAATCACCATCTCAATGAATCGGTAATTAATCCTCTTATCGATACCAATCTGTTCTAGTCCTATAACCACCAATAACTGAGATCAAATAATACTGTTATCAAACTCCAAGATATATTTATAATGTGGTTACCGATATCAATAAAATCCTCCTACTATAGCTCTATCTCTACAACTGAATAACTGCAATCACTAGGAATAACTGCAAATCACCGATATTTCAGGTCCCTATATATAAAATACATAATTATCTATATTTAACCAACTATCACTATCTAATCTGGTTAAGATCATCATGTATTCCTACTTCTATTAAGCTTAATCACAAAATTCAGAAAATCTAAGTAACCAATTAATTATGTTCATACATGCACTAACTCAAATTAACCCCGTCTATGCCTACTCCCCAGCCCAAGATCAAGTCCATCATCATCGAGTCCACTAATCAAATACATCAATTCCAGGTCAACTCCAACTCTAACTATGTCAATTTCAATCCAAGTATCGGTTGGTCAGTCTATCGGTTAAAGCAATGTCATATCTATGACTTTCTCGATATCCACAGAAGTTCTAATCAAAATAATCACCAACATCTGCCAACAAACAGTATACATAAGATCGATCCTCTATCCTCAAATATGAAGTAGTTCAACTGATCAATAGATTGAAAGAAGTCATAGTATAAGGTATACCTCAACTAATCCTGAATCAATTGTGGTAAATAACTACACATGAAATGACACAAATCAATACTCTGATCAACAAAATAAATAAGGTGAATGTTAGCTCATGTCTCATAAAGTGATACAGGTAATCACATTGGTAAAATACATCAAATAGTCACATGAAATAATAAAAGTAAAATACGAATACATATAAACAACGGTAAATAAGGAATTTAGGTAAAAGCACACACTCACATAAAATAATATCAAAATAATCAATAAGAAAAAAAAGAACACTCACCTAGACTTATCATGAGTCTGATAGCCAATTCGAAGAATCTACATTAAATACATATGAATTTTTACATAAGATATCAAATTTACATTTATTGAATTTTACAAAAGATATCTTACTTGATGTTATTCAATATTTTAAATTAAATACGGGTGGTCCAAATCTTAAACAAAGTTGTAGGATGATAAACTGAGTTTATAATATTATTTAAATTTTATTTACTAATTTTTGTGGGGTTTAAATGATTAAAAACATGCAATTTTCTTAACGGGTCAGAATGTTGATGTAGCGGGTTTCTACTTAGAAAACAGAGTTTCACTCCAATATGATTTGCAATTAACCTTAAAATTTTTCAGTAGATGCTAGGGGTTATCTAGATATTTCCCTAATTTTAATTATTTTTTCAAATTTTTATCTAGCCAAAAATAATTGTTTTTCAATAAGTTAACGGGTCTGTTTTTGTATTTGGGTCGGGTTAAAAATGAATTAGAACCCAAATTTTTGGGTTGAACTGAAACTGGGCTAATGGGCTCTGAATTTATTTTCTTTTCTTTTCTTTTGTTGCTATTTTCTGGTTCTGGGCTGGCCCAGAAATCAGGCCCAGACTATATATATACATATATGCATTGGAAGTGGCCTGGTCCAATGACCAGGCCCAGAAACATTTTATTTTTATGTCATTCCTTTTTGGGCTAGGCCAATGACGGCCCAGTTCTTTTTTTTTCCTTTGTTTCTTTTTTCTTTTCTTTTTTTTTTCTTTTGGACTTGGCCCAGTCGCAGCCCAGGCCACAGGGCATGGCCGAATTTGGGTGGGAGAGGCTGCTGCTCTCGGTTTCGGTCGAGAGCAGCCCTTTCTCTCTTTTTTTCTTTCTTTTTTTTTGGTTTTTATAATTTAGTTAGAATAATAATATATTACATATATATATATATTATTTAAAAGTGAGTTTTGTCTTTTTTTTTTTAAGAAAAGGTTCATGGAAAAGAACTCTAAGCATGATAATTTTAATTTAATTAAAATTTTTTAATTCATATAATTTGATTTAGATCTTAGGGTAGATTTAGATTTAATAACAAGAATAAAATTTTAATCATGCTATTTCAATTAAATATTTTAATTCATAAAAATTAAATATTTACTTACTTGGATTTAGCCTGCTTCTCAATCTCCAGCCTCCTTCTTAACCTCCACGCCTCGGGCCTGTTTCCCGTCACGATCAACTCCAACTCCAACTCCAAGGAGGGTGAAGAGGATGAGAAATGATGGGTTGGGAGTTCTTTCTGATTGTCGTTCTTTCTTTCTTTCTTTGTTTTTTTATGGAGACACGAGAAGAAAGTTAAAGGATAGAATCTTTTAGGATTTTTAACAATCAGGTTGTTAAGATAAGATCCCTAAAGATCTCTTGAGATCTTTCAGTTAGAATTTGAGATTTAGATTTGACTTTAGGTTTGTTTAATAATTTAGACTTCCAACCTAACTACACGCCAATGTGGCATTATGGTTTAGGTATTAAGATTTGATAAAAGGACAAGAGTTCAAAACTTGGAATAAATGATTTAAGCACATATTTATATTTTATTATTATAATTACTATATTTTGTTTAACCAATTTATTTATTTATTTATTTTATTTTACTTTATTTATGGATATGAGTTAAATGGGTTATGGTTTATTAGATAACTGGATTATGGGTTGGAAAAGAAGATCAATTAGGAATTATACCAACAGTAACATTATAATAATAATAATGCTAATCATAATGTATAAAATATAATACATACATATACTAGTATAAATACAAATCAATAACATATACACTTAATATGTATGTACCTCTATCTATACACATGTATAAAATAAATTAATCAATAGGTAAATCTAACTATAATTAATAAAATAGAAATACAGTATTATTAGTTAGGGGATATTACACTGGCCATGCTATTCCCCTCAGCATGATGAGTTGTTAAGGACTTATGTTGGGCTTAAAGGCCAACATTTTCCTCTATCCTTAACCATTAGGGGCGTTGGATTATTTTGTTACTATATTCATAACCTTGATTCTTCTTTGAGACAACCTGTTCGATCAGCTCGACACTGGTTTATGGTTGTATGATCTCGTTTAGTGAAAGAGAGGAGCGCTCCTTCTGCATATCTTAGATTTGAAGGGCTTGAACAGGAGTTTCATGTGAACTTGATCATGAGAAGGATCCTATCAAGGATAATACTTCTTTAAGAACCTGCCGTTGATCGGCATCATGAGTAAATCACCATCTGAAGTCATAAGGCGATATGCTCCGTTTGAATAGACTGTTTTTATCACAAACGGTCCTTCCCATTTGAGCTTAAATTTGCCTTTGGTTTTGTGCATCATGATCATCGATCGTCTGACGGCTAAAACCAAATCTCCTTTATAGAAGATTCTTTACTTAACCTTCTTATTGAAGGCTTTTGAGATTCAGACTTGATACAACTCAATGTGTTTCTGAGCTTGTAACCGCTTCTCATCTAGGGATTTGAGCTCTTGGAGTTGCAATCGATCGTTGCCCTCCATTGTCATCTTAGTCATCAAAGCGACTCGTAATGACAACATCTAAATTTTTATCGGTATGATGCTTCGCACCTGTATACCAGGGGAAAAGTTGTATTATTACCTGTCGGGGTCCGAACTGTGGTTCGGTAGGCCCAAAGACATTCACTAAGCTTCTCATTCCAGTCTCGCTTATTTGATGAAACGAATTTTTTGAGTAGCTTAATGATTTTCTTGTTGAATACCTCTGCTAAGCCATTAACGGTAAGGTTATAAGCAGTTGATGCTACATTCTGAATCCGGTATCTATCACAGAACCGATAGAATACCTGGCTTGCAAATTGGGGACCGTTATTATCGATGATCCGCCTAGGGACACCAAGTCGATGGATAATATGGTGTTTGATGAAATTAATCACGTTAGAAGTTTTAACTTCCACCAGTGGTATAGCTTCTGTCCACTTTGAAAAGTAATCAGTTATTGCTAAGATAAATCGGTGACCTTTCATTGAGGAGGGGCTGATTGGCCCTACGACAGCGATTCCCCATGCTTTAAATGGTCACGAAGCAACAGTTGGATGGAGCAACTCTGGAGGCTGATGTATGAAGTCCGCATGGATTTGGCAGGCCTTACACCTTCGTGCATATTGGATGGCATCGCCTATCATGGTTGGCCAATAATAGCTAAGTCTGTGTAATCGGTCCTTGAGTTTTGGATCTGGCTGATGAGCTCTGCATATGCCATCGTGCGCTTCTTTGAGCACTTCCTGTGCCTCTAAATTAGAAAGGCAACAGAGGAAGATACTGTCGTATGAACGACGGTAGAGTGTCTTCAGTGTTGGATCATAGTAAAAACGGAGAGACCTTCGTCTGATAGATGCCGCTTCTTTAGGGTCGTCCGGCAGTAAACCATGCAAAGCATAGTCGATGAGGGGAAATCGCCAATCTCTTGGTTCAAGATCCGTCGAGATGTTATAGACCTCTTCGGTTCTCAACATATATTTAGAGCAAACAAGGTGTCGAGTCGCCACTGTAAGGTGATACTTGGTGTCGACTGGTAAGGCTAACGTTGTTGCTAGTGCAGGCAGGGCATCGACCCTAGTATTATGGGATCGAGACACGTGCCCGATGTAAAAGTCATCAAATAAATTAGCTATTTTGATGACTGCGTGATGATAAGGTACCAAGTCTTCGTGACGGACCTCATATTCGCCTTTAACCTGATTGACAATCTGTTTTGAATCACCATAAACTTCAAGGTAGCGTACCCCCATTTTGTGAGCGAGCTGAAGACCGATGAGTAGAGCATTGTATTCTGCCACATTGTTAGAGCATGATTCCGTCAGAGAAATTGCCCTAGGAAGGACATGGTTTTGTGGTGAGATAAACACAACCCCCATACCGACAATGATCTTGCCTTTAGGGCCTATTCGTGTGCTCCATTGAAGAACATCTGCCAAACTTCATCCTTTGAAGTTATATTAGATTCGAAGACTTCATCTGGAATGTCTTCATGAAGTTTTGAGCTTTCCGGAACCAGATGAGTAGCCAAGAATTCTGCAAGTGCCTGGCCTTTAACCGCCTTCTGAGGGACAAAGAGCATGTCGTACTGAGACAAAAGGAGGGCCCATTTAGCTAATCTACAATTCAGTGATTCTGGTTTCGTCAGAGGAGACGCAGAGGATTCACTCTGGAAATGACATGTATGGTTTGGCCGACTAAATAATGTCGTGTCTTATGAATAGTAAAGACAAGAGCTAAGCATTCCTTCTTAATAGGATTATAGCGAGATTCTTCCCCTATCAGAGTCCTGCTCAGATAGTAAATAACCTGTTCATGACCATTATCATCTTTTGCTGGGCCTTGGAGGTTTGCTCTTAAGCCTCTAACCATCGACGGAGGTCATCATTACCATTATCAGCCATATTCACCGACACTCTATCTGTTCATACCGAGCTGACTGTTGCCGAAGAGGCATACCCACTGTCTTCGTCCTCCTCATCAGACCATTGGAATAATCCTCTCATTAGTTCTGGTGAGGTTACTATAGTTGAGGAGGATGGCTTCTCATAATTGTAGGGTATTGTGACTCTAGATCCGGTATTTCGGAAGACACCTTCTTTGTGTACTAAGACTTCACCAAGGCCCGGACTATAATCCAGATCTGGGGAACTAAAGGGAGGAGAGTTAGTAGTACGTGGTGCTCGTCTGCCTCTATGTGGTTTCTGTTCCCTTCCGATCATATTGACAGATGCAGAGGGCAGATCCAGTAGATTTTGCGATACGCCCTTTTTGTGATGCTTTATAGGAGCCTGTACCGATAGTCGATAAAAGACTGACTGTCAGTTTAGAGGAGTGGCGGAGATTGGTCCTAACCGACAATGGACTGAGTTAACCATCACCAACTGACATCCCACTTGTTGACAACAGGAGGGAGAAGTCTGGAGTAATTACGACTTCTGTTTGTTTGTTAAGAACTCTCGCAAGTCGGATCTAGATGAGTTTAAGTGACTCAGCGCAGAGACTCTGGTGGATCGCGCATCGATGTGTTCAGGTAATTCTGACACCACCTTCCCTCTCATAACTGTGTGAGGGGTAGACTTTGCATCCGCAAGCTTTGAAAATGAAACATAGGATGATGCCTCATTTTTCTCATTACCACAGAGGTGATTGGCACTAGATAGTGCTCTAGTTCTAGCTTCGTAGCTAGGAACTTTGGGAGCACCCTTAGGTGCTGAAGCTGCATAAGCACCGCTATCAGCGCCCAGGAATGATCCCTCAGCTCCGCTGCAAAGAGCGAACTTATTGCTTGAAGCTTGCTACGATGCTTTGCTCGTTGCCTTCTCGCGAAGGTGGTTAGCACCGCTAGGTGCTTTAATTTTAACTTGGCGGCTGGAAACTTCACGTGTACCCTGGGGTACTAGTGCTGTGTCTGCCGTGCTATCAGTAACTTCGCTTGGAAGAACGAGTTTGGCGCGAGAAGTCACTGCTCCTGAATTAGGCGAAGGCATAGTCGCCATTCTTCCTCGCGGCTAATGGCCTCAGCGAAGCAGGCAGGCATTTTTCCTTATCTTCGCGTGACAGGCGAACCTGTGGCATAGCTACGCCTGAAGCTTCACACGGGGATTTCTGTTTTGGCCTCCACATCTGCTTTGGAAGAGGAGACTTAGGTTCGCAGGGAACCTGGCTCACCTCGCGCGAGGTAGAGAGGAGTTGGGAGGAGGTCCGTTCGGCTGCTTGCCCAGCTAGGGCTGGTTTCTGCTCCGAAACCTTAGACATCGAGACCTTTCTATGCTTCCGTGCATGGAGCATTGGACTACCTCCAGAGAGGAGTTCCACAAATTTTCCTTGGTCGAAATGAACGACCAAGTTTGTGAAAGTAACGAGCTCAGGATTCTGACAGTTGCATTGCGACACCATCTCCTTGTGGCGCCAGGAGACCGTAATAGGCTTGCTGATTGCTAAAATGAAAAAACAATCAAAGAGTTAAGAATTTACCGTGTAGCTTGTGGCTAACGGGTCGTGCCCACGAGGAGGAATGCGATGAAAGCTTTTCGGTGATTCGTTTAATAACAAAGAATTGTGCTCATTTTTTAGTGAAAAGAGAATGGAAAAAAGGAGATGATTAAAAGAGAAATTGCAACTTTAGAGAAGGCTTTGGAGAAGGTGATTTGAAAAGCTCAAAAATTGTTTTGTTGATTATAATAAGCAAGAAAATCTGGGCTCACTATCTCACTATTCAACCATTCATTCTTCTATTTAAATCCTAAATGCCTCAACTTGATCATAGACAAAACTAACTTAAGATTAACTTTAGAAAGTTTGAAGTAAAGCACATAAGATGATTGGAAGAGTTCACTCTTTTCTTTAAGAAATCGTTTTGAATCAGATATTAAATCATCAAGCGCAAAGAAGCAAGTATGAAATAAAAATAGTTCAAGAAACGTTCTTAAAAGAAGTACGAGTTTAAAAATCCAAACCCATCCTCATGTGCCTTCAAGAACACTTTCAAGAAGAAAGGCTTTAAGTAAGGCATGCAAATGATTCATTGGGTCTTTTTCATTAAAATCAGAGGAGAAGAAGAATTGAAGAGAGGTGCAATCGTGAGCCCAGAAAATCGATCTAGCTACTTATGGAAAACAAAGAAGAAAGAAAGTAAATAATGCATGACATACCGTAATAAGAGTGGAAGAAAATGTGGCTCGACTCTTGTATTGATGTCACTTCAATCTTCAAGTACAAGCACTCAATTCCTCTCTCTCACAAGTATTTGTACTGGACTACAAATTGAAAAACAAAAATACAACTCTTGTACTATCTAACAAAGAGCCTAAATCCTTAGAAAATAAACAAAAATTCTAATCCTAATCTTTGCTCCTTTTTCCTCTGTTGAAACTGGTATTTATAGGGAAAAACTAGAGGGGGGCGATCCCGAGAAGATTAGGGCAGCAAACACTCCCCCAACAGACTTCAACAAGCCGCGAAAATGCAGCTAGGCCGCGTTTTCGCGGCCCTGGTGTGGCCATGTGGCCACACCCAATTGGTGGAGATCACTGGTTTGATGATTTGCCCATATCTTCTGTTGATTTTCTCATTTCAGCTTTAGGATTTTGACGAAATAGCCTTTGATTGTTGGCTTCAACCTCTTGATTCAGGGAGGATTCTTCTCAACCGATTTTCAACCTCTCTGATATGTCAAGATTTTGCCCTGATTCCTTGATTTGGAATTTATTCTGAATTAAGTCAGAATTTGGTGAGCTTTTGGGCTTGTTTCTCTTTCGTTTCTCTTAGCAATTGGGCCTACATTTAACAAAGAAAAAGAAGACTTATTAATAGGATTTATTAGCTAAAAAGTATGGTAAGGTGACAATATATATGCAATATATGTGACTAATCACTTGCAGAGAGCCTTATCTGTCTCAACAGAGACTTGCTTCAAAGAATTAGCCAGAGCGGCTCTGGCTACGCCGACCTCCTGTGCTTCCGCATACGTAGGGGACTTTTGGTACCCCTAGGAAGAAGTTGTTTGAACTTCTCTTGGCCAGAGCGAATGACCGGCGTCTCATCAATAGACCCAAAGGTCTCATCGTCACATTGCGACACTTGATTCTCAGCAGTGGAGAATGACATCCCCAGCGGGGTCGCCATCTTATTTTCCATTGATCTGCAAAAGGGAAAACTTACAAAAAAAAAAGGTGTCGAGGAACGAAATTACGAGTACTTCTTTAAAAAAAGAAAATTACAAGTAGATCTCCTCTGAGATTTCTGAGAAAGTATGCCGGTAGGAATCTGATCAGCGCGTGATTACTTTATCCCTTTGACGATGCGATCGGTCAGACGATCGGACTGCCGCCGAATAAGACTCCCTTCTCGCTTGGTTCGGGAAATCGGAGAATAGAGGGTCGGTAGAGCCCTCTAGTTAGAAAGCCTTCTTCTGGAGCAATCTCCTCTCTATGCTTGCCCATCTCTCCTCTTTTTCAGCCCTCTTTTCTCTGTGTGCCTCTGGTAGGCTATTTGTAAGGAGGAATAGGGGTGCAATTGCCCTAAAAATTTGGAAACATATTGAGTCAATCTATTTTACATCTGGCAAGTAGCCTCGCGCGAGGCTAGAGACAGCTTTCCTGAAGCTAGGAATAGCAAGTAGCGCTGATCTCTTAATCCGCTCTGCTAAATGAGGGATACTCCCTTGATTCTTTCGAAATAACTGAAAGATCTTCCCTGATCTTCTCACCTGATTGGGAGAGTCAAAAGATTATAGAAAGCAACTGCCAAATTTGATCTCAATTAGATTTGATCTCAATTAGATTTCATCTCATCTGGAGATTTAATTGGTCAAAGGTGACCATAAAAGACCCGCAGGGAGTCGTTGTGTTGAGCTCATGACGGAGCTGGAAGAAGCATCTGGTGAAGTTAAAAGAAAGCTCTCAACGGAGCTAGATAAGACTTGTGGTAAAGCTACCAGTAAACCTTTTGCGTAGCTTCGTGGAGCTTCGAGCGAAATTAACTTTCTGCAGAGTTAACTGAGTATTTTCGGGCGAGGCTATGAGTTAGCTCGCAGCGAGGCTGTGAAGGAGCTTCCTGCGATGCTGAGCAACTTTAGTTTCTCATGCGAGACTTATCTCGTGGGCTCATACCAGACTAAGTGTTGAGCTAACTTAGTGTCCTTGGACCTGCTTGGGCCTTCTCACGGGATTTTTAAGGACGATCTCAGCTTACTGTCTGCTTCATTGGATCAGTAGAGTTTAAGTTACTAATTCGTCCCTTTGAGATGGGTGAAGAACTGGTCGTCAGCTTGTCTGCCACTCGTCTTTTGTAGATGTCAACAAGTTAGACATTGTTCAGGCCAGTTAGGAATCTTGTCTTTTTAGAGTGTCAACATTCACTTGATCACAAAAGGCTCACAAGTACAATCCTCTAACCAAGATGAGAAGGTGAAACTCTTTGAGATTGTGTAGTGGAAATAGCTTGTAAAGATGTAGAGGGAAGGCTCAAGCTAAAAATCAAAAATATGAAATTTTGGCTCAAAAGTAAATCTTTTAAGAAAAAGCTAAATCTTGATGTAAACTTGTAAAATCTCGATATAAACTTTAGAAATCTTTTTAGATGCTTTTCTACAGTCCCACTAATTATAGTGGATAAAATTATGAGTATAAAACCCAAAAGAGTCATTGGGAAAAGACCCAAAACCCGTTGGGAAAAATCAAGAAGAAAATTCTTCTGTCGGTCGAACGGTCGGCTGACCGCCAACGGTCGGATTTCCGACCATTGGATATAGCGGTCGACCGGTCGGTCGATCGTTGTTCCTAACTAGAGAGCTAAACTCTCTGTCGGTCGACCATCCAAGTCGACCGGACCCAACTGAGAGCAAAGATCTTGCAGTCGATCGACCGCCCGGTCGACTGAAGTGCACAAATGCACTTTGGTGCATGTCGGTCGACCGACAGAGTAATTTTGCTCTGCCTACGATCGACCAGTCGGTCACCGACTAAGGCCCAAAGGCAAGATATTGAAAACTTTTTGAAACCAATCTTTTTTTCGACAAAATAACTTTTGATCTTTAAACACATAATAGAGTTCTAGAGACTTGTAGAACTAGTGTGTGATCATGGATCAACACAAAACAAAGTTAGAATTATATTTTATAAAAACACTTTTCTAAATCGAAAACCTGATTTTTTTCGAAACTCATTTTTCTGAAACTCAATTTTAAAAATGATAAAGAGAATAGTTATGAACTCTTTTTAAAAAGCACATAGGAGCATGAAATATGTGTGTGTGTTATGAACTCTTTTTAAAAACACATAAGAGCATGAAATGTGTGTGTGTGTGTGTCAATCCCAAAAGCTATCAACCTATATCGTCTTGATTTTAACAAATGACTATAAATCCTATCTAAAATACAAAATATAAAAATACAAATCTTGATATAGTCTTCTCTAGTATACTTGATCCTTGAGCTTTTCTATGTGCTTAGGCTTTGGGATCTACATTTTCTTGGCTTTCAAATGTGTAAGTCTTGTGATGGAGCTGAAATGAAACAAATAGTTAATCTGAAACTTTATTGTTATAATCAGAACTAAGACTAATGGCCTTTTAGCCAACAATCTCTCCTTTTTTGATGATGATAAAACACATGGAGTTATCACAAATAATTTGGGAAGAGATTTCAAGCGAAGCTCCCCCTAAAGGCATGCATATATCAAAGGGTGACATATAAGTTAGATGCATCAATAAAAGCATATGAATAAGATATATCAATCAAACTCTATGCAACCCATCTATGCATACCAAGAATATAAAATTACAATAGTGTATGCAAAAATGGTTTCTTCCAACCAACTAATAACCTTCAACCTCTAAATTAAATGGTAGATGGTTGGTCACAAAGGATACATAAAAATACAAACATACCATATACCACACACAAAAGATATGCATCAAATATATCAATAGAAAGAAAGAGATACATAATTCCCAAAGACAATAGTGAAATCATAAAATAAATTTGTCCATACAGAGGTTCAGGCCAATCTCAAAACTAGTTTTATACCGTAAAATAAGTGCTACAATGTAAAAACACACGTCCGCAAATAAAAAAAATACATAAAAAAAACTCAAATAAAAACTCCCAAGATAACTCCATAGAATCTCTCTCCCCCTTTTGTCATCAATAGAAAATGGGTCACTCTTTCTGAAAGTCTGGATCTTCTGGAGGATATGGTGCCTCAGAAGGAGCTGAGGAGCTACCTAAGTGTCATACAGAGGACCCGATGTAGGAATGGGCTGCGAGTGGCCTCTCGAAAGTGGAACAGGCCAAGCGTTCCTACTATAGGTCTCATTGACACAAGTCTGCAGATAGCAAATAGAAGCGCAGATATACTGTGGTCAGGGGAAAACCGTGCACGAAAAGTGTATGTTTTGAAATCAATAGTTAAAAGTGCGTGCTTTGGTTTCCTTGATACTTCCGTTATAGCATAGAGGTTAAACGGGTTGAATCCATAGGGACAGGAAGTGATAGAAGCTTTATCGGAATGTTCACGTGTGTGTTAAAGTTTCTTCAACGTTTTAAAGAATTAAAAGAAAAGAAAACAAAGAACGGAAAGAGAAGAGTACGATGAAACACGAAGAAGTGGGAAATATAGAAGGAATAGTTTTTGTGATTTTTGTTTGTTTATCTAAAATAAAGTAAAAAAGATAAAGAAAACCCATAGTTACTAACTACTAATGGCTCCACTAACTATGCTAACCTCTTAGTGATAGTTTCCTCACATGTATTCTTGGCCATCACTAGTCCTTGGTTCAAGAACGTTTCAAAGCATGACCCATAAGATAACTTTCACATTCAAACTCAACAAAAGAAATAAAAGCTACACTTAAACCATCAAAATTAAACAAAAGCAAGCATGGAATAACCTAGTAGTAGCATGATAGAGAGTTAGGATGTTAGAGTGCTAGAATCCATCATCATGAGCCATCAGTGGCTCTTGCAAGAGCAAGGTCAAGTAGAGGCTATTAGATTCATGTGGATTATCAAGTAAGAAGTTAGCAAGTTAGTAGTTAGTAGTTAGTTGCCATGAGAGAAAATTAGCTAATGTAAAAGGAGTTAGAGAGAAGAAAATAAAAAGAGGTAAAGAGAGAACCTTTCATAGTCACCTTCTATTACAAGTACTCTTACTTCTCAACCATGTACCACTCTCTCTTTTATTACAAAATCTACAAGAAATAGGAAATACAAAGGTGGAAGAAGAAGAACAACTAACCTAAACTAGCCTAAGCTACAACATGGAGAAGAAAATTACCCTAACTCTCTGGATCTCTCCTTCTGAAGAACCCCAAGGGGGTATTTATAGGCATCAGGAGAAAAGGGGCCGAGGGGACAAACCCTAGCCCAAAGCACTGCACGGCCAGAGCTGCGTTTTCGTGGCTGTGACAGAGCGGCACGCGCAGCGCCGCCTGCTGTACGCTGTCGCGTCGGTCCCCTGTCGGTTGGATTTCTGATTTGAACCCCTTGGTCTGACAGAATCACCTCCTAGGTCAATGGCTACTTTCTAGGCCTTTAATCACCCATTAAATGGTAATTTAGGGTCTTCTTCTTCATTCTATGCCATGGACCTAGAAACATGCAAGAGAGGTGTTATTAACAGAATTTAACATTAAATAAATGTGAAGATGTGGTATAAAATATGCAATTTTAGAGACTAATCATAATGCAGGTCATTATCAACTATGTGCTCCATCCTTTGAAAATTTGCGGTCATCTTCAGATCATGTTTCCGAAGATAAGCAGAGAGAGATGAGTATGAATCAAAAGAGGTTGAAGAGTCTGAAGAGGATCCAGGGACAACAGCAGGAATGATATGAGGGGGCTGAGGAGCAGGAGCATGCTCCCTAGCACACATCCTTTTTAGGTGAGTGTTAATGATATCAACAAACGATTCGGTGGTCCGTTCAGCAGAAAGATCAAATTTTAGTTATTTGAGGAGGCGGATAATGAGCATCCCAAATGGCAAGCATCGGTTTGGGATTAGGAGGTGCTCAGAAGTCATGTAACCGATGATGAACTTAGAAATATTAACTTTAATGCCTTTCAGAAGGCAATAGATC
This sequence comes from Agave tequilana, assembly GCA_038442645.1. Taxonomy (NCBI): domain Eukaryota; kingdom Viridiplantae; phylum Streptophyta; class Magnoliopsida; order Asparagales; family Asparagaceae; genus Agave; species Agave tequilana. Next base: position 86,236 of record JAVJIF010017339.1, read on the forward strand.
AAGAGGTGAGCAGAACCCCATGCAGGACTATATTCTCCTAATTTTGGCAGAAGATTATAGAACATGATTTTGGTAAGGACTTGGGTGGTGAGTGTATAATACTTCACCTCCTCATTCCTAAATAAATCGGGGTTGTCATCATCATGTAGAAGATGAGATGCGGTGAGGGCAGACTCACCGTCAAGATATTTAAAATCATGGAGATCAACATTGTAAATATCTACACCCTCACAGGAGAAGTGTAGCAGATGGCAAATCGATCTAGAGAAATGTTAATGTCCTTGCCCAGACCCTAGATCTGATGTGATTGTTTTAGAAAGTCAGGTTAGAGTAAAAATAGTGCACAAGCTTAGGATAAATGGGTTCCTTAATGGCAATGAGATATTCAAGGGAGTTTGTGTTCAAAATGCTTGCTAGATTCAGGTGCTCAAAATCAGCGAGCACAATAGTTCTACCAGAAATAATATGCTCATTATGAATCACTGAAAATCTATGAGAAACATTCTAAAAAGGTTAGAAGTTGGTTCAGGTTGTTTACCCTTCTCAGATCTAGCCTTTTTTGACATGGTGAAGATGATAAATAAAGATTTGGCACGAAATATAGAAAGATTTCTAGAAAAAGAACTATGAAATTAAGAAAATTTCGAGAGATTATACCTTGAAGAACCCAAAAAATCTCCTGAAATCAAGCGGATCTGAGGTTTTGAGGAGATATCCCACCAATTTGAAGGTTCAATTTAAGATATGAGGTGATTTGAAAGAATTAGAGGGAAGGAGAATGAAGAAAAATAGGGAGGAGAAAAAGAGAGACGGTGGAGAAAGAGAAGAATGAGGGAAAAAAAAAGGATTTTAGGGTTTTTTAAATGGGTAAAACACAGCCATACCCAACTCACGGTCGACCGGGGTCTAACCGAGAGCAACTCGGTTACAGTCGATCGACTGTCTTTAGGTCAATATATTTTATTTTTTTATATCAGGTTACTTCGGTCGACCACCCGGTCGACCGGACCTATCAGGTCAATTTGGTCGATTGGTCGGTCGACCCAAAAAACAATTCTAAAAAATAAGATTTTAAGGTTTTAAAAATATTTTACGATGGGTATTTTTATACATAAAAATAGATAAATAACACAAAATATCTTATAGGCATGAAAAACATCTAAAAATGATATAAAAACATATTTATATTTATATTTTATTATTATTATATTAACAATATATTTTTCAACAATTAAATCATATATTAAGCAATTTAAAAAGATATTGCAGCCAAATACCCTTAATGGGTTCTTAACTTCTCCTCGTCATTCCTCTAGATAAGAGTTGAGGCGTGCAATTTCTATCTTAATTTATTGCTTAAATATGATTTAAATACAATACCCAATCACAAGATAGATATATAGGCAATATATATATATATATATATATATATATATATATATATATATATATACACACACACACACACACACACATACATGTATATGAGCAAATAAATTAACCTATGTACACATACATGCAAAGATATCTATTAATCAAGTGAGCATAAAAAAATACTATAAACATGGGCAAACAATTCATGGGCTAGTAAAGAACAAAAGCAATGTTAACGAACTAGCTCAAATATAGGCAAGCCATAAAAAATAAACATGTATTCACAACTAAAGCATATTAACACAAAAGAAAAGGTAACTAATTCTACACAAGTATGGATCCAGCTAGAAATGAAATTTTCAAGTGAAAAAGTTACCAAAGTATGGGCAATCTCCAAAATAGATGCCTCTTGATAGCTATGCAATGTGACGGTTGATCCTTTGAGTTTCGATGCATCCACCACCAAGGCACCATCTCCCCCTATGTTTTGGAGGAGGACGACATACCTACATCAATAAAGTTTGGTGTGTTATTTGATACCCAAGTTATTTTATATCCTATAAGGTTAGTACTTTCTCGAATGCAAACATTTTTATTTAACATGTTTAACTTAGCATAACAAAATTTTGTTAAATTGCCTTTACGGCCACAATGTGCACATATGTACACTTTACCATATATGAAAGCATACTTATGTTGATGTGTATATGCATATTGTGCATGTTTTTCATGGTGTGTGTTAGATGAATGAGGTGTTTGTTTTCTTTGAGTTTTTCTCTTTGGAAACATAGAAGTAAATTTGTTCATGTCAAATGCATACTTTTTCAAAGTGGTATCCAAAACATCAATACGTTTTTCATTTTGTTAAAAGCAATATTAGGGCTTTTACCCTTACAAATAAGTTAATATTTATCAAAATCCTTTTTCGTTTTCTCAAAAGAAATAGATAAGTCACTTTTCACTTTAAAAACAATTTCTACCTTATTCTTTAGAAAGTCATTTTCCTTTTTTAATTTTTTACTTTGTGCAAGAGAAATTTCATATATATTTTCTAATTCTTCAAAAAATTATGAAAGTTCATCCATAGTTAAATTATTATCTTCTAAAGACATTTCGAGATTTAACATAGAAGAAGCTTCCTCTCCATTTGCCATGAAGCAAATGTGTGTGGCATCAATCTCCTCTTCGGAATCTGTTTTTGAATCATTCCAAGTGGCTATCATTGTCTTCTTCTTCTTATGCACGTTCTTGAAGGTAGTAACTTGAAGTGAGGGGCAATTCACAATTAGATGGCCCGTCTTCTTGCGATGAAAGTAAGGACTTATCTTCTCCTTCATCTTTTCAAATCTCCCTTGATGTCTTCCTCTTCAGAAGTTACTTTGTCTTCCCTTTTTATAAAACATCTTGCCCACTTTCCTAATGAGCATGGCAAAGTTCTCATCACTGTCTTTCGATGATTCTTCTTCATCAAAAGATGGTGGAGTAGCCTTGAAAGCTATCGCTTTCTTCTTTGGAGTCTCCCTTTCTTCTCTCACCTTCATTTTTATCTCATGGGTTTTTAGATTTCTAACGAAACCGGAGAAGTCCATCTCCTCTATCGTTGAGCTCCTTGAGTGTTATAGTCTTGACTTCCCAAGTTTTGAGGAGAGCTCTAATGACCTTGTGAATCTTTTAGTCATTGTAAATGGTGCCACCTAGAGAAGATAATCCATTAGTAATCTTGGTGAACCGAGCAAGCATCTCATCGATACTTTCATTTTCAAGCATATAAAAATTCTCATATTGAGATCAAAACAAGTCAACTTTAGATCTCTTGACTTGCGATGTTCCCTCATGAGTAATGATAAGATCATTCCAAACCTCATAAGCGGATTTGTAACTAATTACACAGGAAAGATTATCATCATTTAATGCTTGTGTAAGTGCATATTGGGCTTTAGCATTAGTCTCGTAATTCTTAGCGGTTACTTCGGATCATGTATCCTCATCACCATGAGGTTCAATAAATTCTTTGGTAATGCCCTTAGCAACTCTAACTCCTAGAAATTTAAGGAATAGGTTCATCTTGACCTTCCAAATGGGAAAGTTCAACCCATCAAATTTGGGTGAGGACTTGATGCTAAAGAAGTCGTGGATGCTATAAAAACAAGTATAAGTGCACAGATAAATAATAAATGCAACAAATGAATATAGCCAAATGAAAGGACCTCCCTAAGGTGGTTAAACAAAAACTAGAGTTAGGCTCTGATACCAATTATAAATCACCTAGAGGGGGTGAATAGGTGATGGGTATACTAGATGGCAAATAATACGCAATTAAAATTTACTTGCTAGCAACCTAGCAGATATCAATCATAACTCAAGAAATACTTGAAAATAAGTAAACAATATAAGTGTGCAAGTAAGTAAAGAGAGTAGAGGGAGAGAGAAAGAGTAAGCAATTGTAAAACGATGATATATTCCAAGGTTCGATCCACTGCTTTACGTCTCCATCTTCAACACTATGAAATTTTTTCACTATGATCGATCTCACTAGATCGTCAACCGTTACTAGTTCTCACTAGAACTCAATGGACTCACAAGTCCTCTCTCACGGTGCCGCAACACCAACACGGAGCTCACTAACTCACTTGAGGCCACAACCTCTACAACTTCACAGTAGAAGAAAATCGGTGATCTTCACTTGATCACAAGAGGCTCACAAGCACAATCCTATAACCAAAATGAGGAGTTGAAACTCTTTGGGATTGTGTAGCAAAAATAGCTTGTAAAGATGTAGAGGGATGACTCAGGCTAAAAATCAAGAATATGGAATTTTGGCTCAAAAGAAAATCTTTTAAGAAAAAGCTAAATCTTGATGTAAACTTGTAAAAACTTGATCTAAACTTTAAAAATCTTGTTAAAGAGTTTTTCTACAGTTCCACTATTTATAGAGGATGAAAACATGAGTAGAAAACCAAAAAAGTCATTGGGAAAAGATCCAGAAAAAGACAAAACAGAATATAGCTGTTGGAAAAAATACAGAAGAAAATTCTTCTGTCGGTCGACCGGCCGATCGACCGCCAACGGTCAGATTTTGATAGTTGGGGATAGCAGTCGACTGGGGCAGTCGACCGGACCCAACCGAGAGTAAAGCTTTTGCAGTCGGTCAAACCGCCCAATCGATCGAAGTGCACAAATACACTTTGGTGCATGTCGGTCGACCGCTCGGTCGACCGACAGAGCAATTTTGCTCTGCTTATGGTCGAACGGTCGGTCCACCGACTAAAGGCCAAAGGTAAGATATTGAAATCTTTTTGAAACCAATCTTTTTCTGACAAAATAACTTTTTGTTTTTAAACACATAATACAGTTCTAGGGACTTGTAGAACTAGTGTGTGATCATGAATCAACACAAAACAAAGTTAGAACTATATTTTGTAAAAATACTTTTCTAAATCGAAAACCTGAATTTTTTGAAACTCATTTTTCTGAAACTAAATTTTGAAAACGATAAAGGGAATAGTAATTAACTCTTTTTAAAAACATATAGGAGTATATAAATATGTGTGTGTGTCAATCCCAAAAAGCTATCAACCTATATCATCTTGGTTTTAACGAACGACTATTAATTCCATCTAAAATATAAAAAGTAAAAATACAAATCATGATATACTCTTCTCTAGTATACTTGATCCTTAAGCTCTTCTATGTGCTTAGGCTCTGAGATCTACATCTTCTTGACTTTAAAATGTGTGAGTCATATGATGGAGCCAAAATATAACAAATAGTTAACCTGAAACTTTGCTAAGTAAAATTGTTAAAAACATAACTACATACGTTTTGTTATCATCAAAACTAGGGCTAATGACCTTTGGGCCAACAATATCTTATAATTAGTACACATGAAATCTACCGTTTATCTTAAAAAATGAGCTAAATCAAACTCAAAATCCAAATAGATTACTGTCTAAATTCATCATGTCTAAATCCGAATGAAGTGATATACAACTAGATATAAACCGATTAAAAGTACTCACATATCTGTGACTAGACCTAAGGCTCGTACACATTTAACATCAAGTGTCTATCTAATTTATCATCACCAAAATATTCAACTATCCTTCATTATAATAATCAGTGACTAATAATTAGCCACATATATATGAAATCCACCATTCACAATAATCTAATCTACTTTTCAACTTGTGATTGAACCCCACTCTAACTTAGTCTACTAACAGATCCAAAATAGTATGATCTCATATATTCTTAAACTCTGGCTCCCAATCCGTTAATAACTCGAACACCCAGTGTTATAAAAATCCTCAACTAAACTTCCAGGATCCATAAATGATTTAATAGCTAATGCTAAGCCAATAGGTCACGAAATGATCATATCCTCAACAATAAATGTACTCTATTTAAAGAATAATCTAAAACACTCACAGAGCTATTTAATTTATATTAAATATACATAATCGTATACAATAATCATCTTGTGCAAACAATATCTTAACGTGATAATAATTAAACATAAAATGTAATTTAATGGAAATAAAAAAACACTCACATGAAATGACGTGGATTCGGGTCTAAATCACCATCGGGTCTGCACTGTACAAACTGATATGGATCTCCGAATCATCTCGCATGTCAGGTCTTCGAATCGCCTAGCGAATCGGCACTCTGCGAATACAAATCTGAATTTTTTGTTATTGGGTTTGAATCTTATAAATGGATTCAGGTCGACACATCTGCAACACACAACATACACACATAGATATAGAGAGAGAGACTCAGAGATACAACCAAAGAAAGGGAGATGGTGAGGGAAGCTCACTCACTCACACATTCATACACACATGCACCTCACACACACACTAACATAAATAGACACGCATTCACACACATGCATACGTACACACACACCCCTACATACTGATTGAGCTTGAACTTGCACACAAATATAGAATTTCAGAACTTTTAAAATTAAAGAGTGTAAGTTACTCAATTCTACCGCAATAGCAAGTGGCTATGCGGGTCGTGATCCACAAGGAGGGACTAGCGATGGAAGCTTTTTAGTAAGTTCTCTTTTAGGCTACAAAGTATGGTTAAAGTTCTTCAGTTCTTAAAAAGAAAATGAAAAAGAGTTAAAGTCAAGTTAGGAAGAAAGTGGTAGAATGAGAAGGTGAAGAAAAACAGAAAATAGACATATACAAAGAAATCGAAATGAGTGATGAAAGAGTTGGGTGTTATTGGTATTGGTGATCTAAACTAAAGAAATAAAATAAAAGAAAGAAAAGATTAAAGAAATACTTACCTCCTTTGGTTGATGACTTACCTGGAACCCTTGCATGTTCTACCTTGCTTCGAAGGCGTTCAACGCATAAGCCATAAGATCGAGCTCAGTCCCCATTCGCATTACATCATCAAGACGAACAGGAATGAAATGATACGTAGTCTTGAGGAGGAGAACATCATCATGAAATATTGTTGGCACTCACACAAACATTGTTATACTGATGCTTCTACATTCACTTGAATTCTCATCATAACCAAAAGAGGTAAAGTGGAAAGAAGAAGAAGGAAACAAAAGTAAAGACAAACATAAAAAAAAAGTTACCTTTTATTGCTTGTAGAAATGATGGAAGAAAGGAGGAGGTACATCGGTGTTACTCTCAACATAAGCTTCTCTCTCTTACTTGCATGAATCTCAGTCTAAACTATACTTACAAAGAAATAAAAATTACATGAAATGAAAACAAAAAACTACACTACAAAGAATGAAAAACTGGACTAAATCCTATCTCTACATGGTCATTGTCATTTACAGTGAAAAACCTGCCTTTTATAGGCAAAAACCTAGAGGGGGTAGGCATGAGAAGATAAGGGGAGCAAATGCTCCCCTTATCTCGATCAAAGAGACGCGGATCCGCGGCTCTGGCCGCAGATCCACAGCCTTGCTGTGGTCAGGTGGCCACAGCAGGGGGTTCAGCTCCACGTTTCCAGATTCAGCTTTATCTGGTTCTGGATTTCCCATTGCAGCTTCTGATTTTGATAAAACGGCTTTTTAACTCTAACTTTAAACCGATTGATTTGTAAAGATCCATTTTAACCGATGTTCAACCGAATACATCCCCTCTGATCTGCCTCGATCTACCCTGATCTTCTAATTTCAAATTAATTCTGAATTAAATCAGAATTTTGATGGGCTTTGGGGCTTGTTTCTCTTCCCTCTTCTTTAGAACTGGGCCTGCAAATAAATTAAACAATAATTAAGAAAATAGCAGAGTTTACTCTATAATAGATATGAGAATATGATAATAAATGTGCAATATTAGCGACCGATCACACCCCCATACCTATATTTTGCTCGTCCTCGAGCAAAAACAACTAAACTATACTAAAGATTATTAGACTACTTTCGCAGGTCACGCGATTGCACTGAGCATATGCAACAAGCCGTTAAACCTCTAGGTTTTCCCTAGAGGACGAGTTTTGTCTCATGAGGGTTTTCAGTGATTACACCCACAAATTCCATAAAGAAAGAGAAACAAAGAGTTAGTATTTTGAAAAGTATTTTGAAAGAGAAAAATATTTGAAATATAATTGTAAGATTTAAGTAATCTATAAGTTATAGGAAAACTGAATTTTTCATTCCTAAACTTAGTCTCTATTTAAAAATTTATTATCAATCAAAGTAAGGAGTCAAATTGTACTTCTCATCTAGTCTATTACTTTACCCTAAGTCATTGCACCATGTGACCATGAAAATTTGACTAAGGATTCTTTAACTCTAACTCTTATGCCTTATATATATATATATATATATATATATATATATATATATATATATATATATATATATATATATATATATATATATATATATATATATATTGTGGTATTATTCCTTAGTTCTATTAGGCTTTCTAAGCTATCCATGTAACGAGCCTTTAATCGATGACTCCCAAACCAAACGGTCTTAGGGCACCGGGTGAGAAAACACCCTAAGGACTTAAGGACTCGAGCAAATAAGGCCACAAAACTAAGAATTTTATTATATGAACCACTTTTAGGCGTGAATACTTATACTTTATTAGGCACAAATACCTAGCTTAATCAGAGGATATATATATATATATTTTTCAAACTTATCTAATAATCTTTCACATAAATACCAAGGCTTGCTTAGGCCAAAGCACCTAGCTAATCAATAATTAGATTTGTTTAACTTTCATATATATATATATATATATATATATATATATATATATATATATATATATATATATATATATATATATATATATATTTTATAAGGCATAAGAATCTTTGTTTTTGAACTCTAAGTATGTAAGTGTATGAAGTGTGCATATTTCATTAAGGTAAAGATCAAGACTAAATTACTTTGACAAATTATCTTCCTAACCCTTAAAATCAAACAAATAATCTTATTTTGACCAAGTTTAAGAAATCCTAATTTTGATTTTCCTATTCCTTAAAATTGACTTAATTTCTTACAAAAAATATGTCAAAATATTGTTTCTATTTTCAAAAAGTTTTTAAAAGTAAAGAAAATGTTAAAAAAAATTTAATAAAAAGAGAAACCTTAGTTATGTTAGAACCCTCCCCCATACCTATCTCATGCATTGTCCTTAATGTATGAATTAATGCATAGATGCATGAAAAAAAAAACAGGGAAGAAAAATACTACATTAAGGTGGTGGTTCCGGTGGTGGTCTGATTGGTCCACGAAATGCGGCCCAATCGACTCTGCATGGAGTTCGGAGGAACCCACAAGAATCTCTCTAATATAACCCACCAAAATTATGTATACATGAAGGATTTTTATTAAAAATTTGACCCCATCTAATTTTCAAATTCTATAATTAATTTCGGAGTCAATTTTGTCAACCACCTTGTCCCAAAATGGAGTGTGAAAAGATGGAATGACTGACTTGGACTTAGGAAGTACGGAAACTAATACTGACTCAGGAAAGTGACTTAAGTTAAGTAAAGGTTCAGGAGTCGAGATTGGTTAAGAAAGTTGGTCCAAATCAAGAAGTTGAGACTCAAGTCCATATTCATTTTCCCATAATGGAATGTGACTTAATATTAGTGATTCAAGTTCAAGAATGACAGGTGTGGGAATCAAAACTGACTCTAAAATATTACTCAAATCGGGTAACAAAACAGGAGTCAATATTGATTCGGGAATTTGAACTGGATCACAAATTTGAGAATCTAGGTCCCATTTCTCATTGAGTTCAATTTCATAAAAATGAGAACTTGCCAATTTGTCAATGGGACTTTTAAAAGTATGAAATTGATCAAGTTCAATAAAATGATCATCAAATATGGGCGATTCAATTTCATTATGAATTGGCACAGGATCCAATGTTGACTTGAGAAAAAGATTGAAATCAGGTGAAGACACTGGAGTCATAATTAAATCAGGAAGTAGAATTGTATCACTAAGTTAAGATTCATGATCATATTCATTCTCAAGTTCAATTTCAGGAAAGGGATAACTTGCCAAACTATTAATGTCACTTTCAAAATTTAGAGTTTGGCAAAGTTCAAATGATTGTGCTAAAATGGAACCTTGTGTTCCAAAACAACATGACTCTTCGGCTCTAACAGAATGGTTAGCGACATCAGAACTGGCCAAACGGTGAGAACGTAGAGTTTGGACCATCATATCTATGTCATGATTACGAGCGTTTTGAGCTTGAGTCATGGTTTCAAGCATCTTTTCATAGTTGATTGGTTCATCGTTTTGTTAAAAAGATGAAGTGTTGTTTTGGAAATTGTGGTGAAATTGTGAGTCCATCAGATTTTGTGATTTTTGTTTGGACTCACGCATACTCATTTTCAAAATTGATAGTTTTCTATTTTAGACTGGTGGAACTGAGTATGAATCTTGGAAATATTATGGACAAGGTGGATAAGGAGGACAAGTTGGTTGAAAATTGGACTCGGGGGAGGGGAATCCCCACTGACTCTGTGAGGAGTTGAAATTATTCTGGAAATTATGGTTATAAGATTAGGGGCATGGGTTATATTGATTCGGATAAGACCAATCTGGCACACTAGGTTGGTTAAAGTTATGATATGCCGGGTTGGTAATATCCGAAAAAGAGGTTGGTGTGTAATATAAATTACCATTAAAATTGAAAAAATTGTTGTTATAAGCCATATCACACAATAAAACACAAACAAAGGAAAAAACAAACAAATAAGCAAACAAAAAAGAAAAAATTCTAACCTAAGTTAGGGTAGACCTTTGACCTAGACGACTTCTAACTGGTTAGACTGTCCATAGGAGGTATAATGCATACTTTGACCACAGGCTAGTCAGCCAGGTCAGGGCAAGATTGGTGGGAGGTTATCCGTCAAAGACGTTCCTTAATTAAGTAACCACCAACCTTCGGGCTTTCGGCCCTTAATCCCCTTCCTAAACACTGATTTTGCAGGAGTCAAATTCCAACACCTTTCCCCTTAAGATAATCTCCTAATTGAGTCCGAGATGACTTTAGGGCCAACGTCTACTCATTTTTAGTTAGGCTTGGGTTAGTGAGTGAGGAGATTGTTTGTGGGCTAAGGGTGGGTAATGACTTCCCCACCTTATCTTATTTATAGGATAAGCCCTTAAATCAATTTAGTGCAATGTACAAGTATATAGAAAAAGTAACACTCAAGCAATATTTCATACAAGAATGAACCTTATACTAAATGCTATGCACGCATACCTTGCTCCAGCACTCTTCAACAGTAAATAGAAAATGTAATAAAATAGACACGTGCCTAAATGCAAAGTCTAAATCATTTTTCAGCATTTACAATTAACTTTTTACTGTTGTGTTAGAAATATATATACAGTGAGTCAAACAAGAAAATAAATGCTACAAATATCTAAACTATGCAATTCAGCCAACCTGCAGAAAATACAGGTTAGTAATTCACTCAGTTTACCAAAGGACTGTAGCAAATATGAGGGCTTCTTCGCTCTGCTTTCTTGAGCAGAGTCCAAGGCAACTTATGTGTCCACCGCAGCAAGAATTCCTTGTTGTTAAATCTGTACAAAAAACAAAGAAGAAAGTTAACCAAAAATGTAAACTTTAAAGAGAATTACTTACCGTCCCTCCCCGACAACGGCGCCAAAATTTGATTGAGATTGAACATGCACACAAATACAGAATTTCAGAACTTTTAAAATTAAAGAGTGCAAGTTACTCAATTCTACCGCATTAGCAAGTGGTTATGTGGGTCGTGATCCACAAGGAGGAACTAGCAATGGAAGCTTTTTAGTAAGTTCTCTTTTAGGCTACAAAGTATGGTTAAAGTTCTTCAGTTCTTAAAAAGAAAATGAAAAAGAGTTAAAGTCAAGTTAGGAAGAAAGTGGTGGAATGAGAAGGTAGAGAAAAACAGAAAATAGACATATACAAAGTAATCGAAATGAGTGATGAAAGAATTGGGTGTTATTGGTGTTGGTGATATAAACTAAAGAAATAAAATAAAAGAAAGAAAAGATTAAAGAAATACTTACCTCCTTTGGTTGATGACTTACCTGGAACCCTTGCATATTCTACCTTGCTTTGGAGGCGTTCAACGCATAAGCCATAAGATCGAGCTCAGTCCCCATTCGCATTACATCATCAAGACGAACAAGAATGAAATGATACGGAGTCTTGAGGAGGAGAACATCATCATGAAATATCGTTGGCACTCACACAAACATTGTTATACTGATGCTTCTACATTCACTTGGATTCTCATCATAACCGAAAGTGGAAAAGTAGAAAGAAGATGGAAACAAAAGTAAAGACAAACATAAAAAAAAGTTACCTTTTATTGCTTGCAGAAACGATGGAAGAAAGGAGGAGGTACATCGGTGTCACTCTCAACATAAGCTTCTCTCTCTTACTTACATGAATCTCAGTCTAAACTATACTTACAAAGAAATAAAAATTACATGAAAAGAAATAAAAACCTACACTATAAAGAATGAAAAAGTGGACTAAATCCTATTTCTGAATGGTCATCGTCATTTACGGTGAAAAACCTGCCTTTTATAGGCAAAAACCCAAAGGGGGGAGGTGTGAGAAGATAAAGGGAGCAAACGCTCCCCTTATCTCGATCAAAGAGCCGCGGATCCGCGGCCTGCCTATGGCCAGGTGGCCACAGCAGGGGGTACAGCTCCACGTTTCTAGATTCAGCTTTATCTGGTTCTGGATTACCCATTGCAGCTTCTGATTTTGATAAAACGACCTTTTAACTCTGGCTTTAAATCGATTGATTTGTAAAGATCCATTTTAACTGATGTTTAACCGATTATATCCCCTCTGATCTGCCTCGATCTGCCCTGATCTTCTAATTTTAAATTAATTCTGAATTAAATCAGAATTTTGATGGGCTTTGGGGCTTGTTCTCTTCCCTCTTCTTTAGAACTGGGCCTGCAAATAAATTAAAGAATAATTAGGAAAATAGCAGAGTTTATTCTATAATAGATATGAGAATATGATAATAAATGTTCAATATTAGCGACCGATCACATACAGTGCACACAAACACACACACACGCACACACTTACAGAATACACAAAACAAATAAAGAGAGACATAAAGAGATAAAGAGAGATATATACTGAGAGAAAAGAGGCAGAGAATGATATAGAGAAAGAGGGTAACACTCACACACACATACACAGTGAGAGGAGGAAGAAGAGCTCACGGCTCCAGCTCAGATGGCATGGTTGCATGTTACCGGGGAGGGGGAGTCATGGTGATAGGGCAGCAGTGGTGACGGGGCTCAGGAATGGTCTGTGAGCAGCCTAGGGGAGCGGTTGGTGCGTGCGTGGAAGGCTAGGTGATGGGGCCCATGGAGGAGGCCTCGTGGTGATGTAGATTTACAGGCCATGGGGGATGAAAGTGAAGGTGGCCTCGGTTGCACGAAGAAGGAGGAGGAGAGCGGCTTGGTTGGTTGCAGATAACCGGTGGTACTGCTCGGGTCTAGGTGTCGTCCAGAAGAGATGGGGAGGTGCACGGCTGTAGAGGGGAGGGGCGTCGTGGTGGTACACGACGGAGAAGACGCATGAGCTCAATATGAGCTCATACAGGTGGGCGTATGGTGGAGGCCGAGTTGGAAGAGAGAGTGATGGAGATGGCCATGGAGGGTGGCAGAGCATGGTTCACTGAGGAAGGAGGGGAGAGCATCGTGATAGGTGGAAGAGGCATCGGCAATGAGTTTGATGCTCACGACAACGTTCTAGAAGAAAGGAAGAAGATGCAGGAGGAAGGTGCAGGTGGTGATGGATCACGGGGCTGTGGGTTACGGGCGGCTGTGCTATTGTGATGGAAGAAGATGGAGATCAAGAGGGGGTGGAGGAGGAGGATAGGAGATTAGGTTTAGTTAGGGTTATGGTTAGAGATAATGAAAGAGTATATAGGGGAGAAATAATAGGTTTGGGTTAGGGATTTGGGCTTAATAGACTTGGTCACAGGCTCATGGGCTAAAGAAATAAAAAGGAAAAAAGAAAAGAAAATAAGTGGAGTGGGCTTGTGTTGGATTTGTGAGAAAATAGAAGGAAAAAAGGAAGGAAAAGAAGGTGGGCTTGGCTATAATAATACACATAAATAAATAAATAAATAAATAATAATTAAAATGATATTGATTATTAGTAACAATTTAAATAGCAACCAACACAAAATAATAGTGAATTTCTAAACGAAAGATATTTACATATTAAAATGATATTATTATTAAATCATGTATTACAAACTGGAGATATTACAAATGAGGGCCAGTAGTGTTGCTATTAGTTTGGACCAGTATGGGGCCTTTTTGTGGGGAGAGAGTGTAAAACTTGTTAGTAGAGTTTTTAAACTCATCGAAGAAAGATAGCATAGAGATCAGAGTTCAAAGATTCAAGGTAGAAGACCTGACGCAGTCGAAGACAGAGGGCTGATCGACCAACCATCACAAAATCATGCAGAAGAAGAAAGGAGGGTAGCGGTCGACCACCCAGAGGAATTGCTCACCAATAGTAGGCCCGGTCGACCGCCAGAATGGACAAACTGGCTATGCATAAAGTGCGATCAATCGCCCCGGTCGATTGCACAGAGCGCAGTTTTAACACTACATAGAGCGCAGTCGACCGCCTGGTCGATCACGCATTGGGTCTGGGCATCTTTCTATTGTGATTTTGATTTCATTTCTGATTCAATTTCAGATCTGTTAGTTTTCTTTTCTTTAGAGATTCTCTGAATATACATAGAGGGTATTGTCACTATGAATTGTATCCTGTAATTGATTGATTAATAAGATCTCTCTTCTTTTGCCCTGAAGACGTGGGCAATTACCGAACCTCGTTAAATCTTTGTGTTCTCACTTGGTTCCCTTTGTTCATTTGTTCTGCAATTGGTGACTAGTCTCTGGTGTTGCTGCAATCCTCTATTGCTTGGGTTCCTTGATTCTCAACAAAAACTTTTTGAGTTTTGGCGGGGACTTTCTATCGGGTGGAGCAAATCACTTGAGACTATCTATAGTTTTGTTTGGAGGTTAAGATCTAAGCTTTCCTAGTTGGATTTATTTTCACTAATCATTTTCTACTTTGCTTTGAGGATTCTCCTGAGGAGATGGCCGAAGATAGTCAATCATTGGTAAAATTCATGAGTCATCTTCTGATAAAGGTTGATGTCGTAAAGTTTGATAGCATGAACAATTTCGGTATATGAAAGTGTAAGATAATGGATGTACTGACTGCATCAAATCTCAAAGACTCTCTACATCTGAAAGAAAATCCAGAGGAGACTTTTGAAAAAAGATTGGGACAAGATGAATCAGACGGCGTGTGGTATCATCAGGTGTTGTTTGACATAAGACATCAAGTATCATGTATTATATGAGACTTTAGCAATGTAGATTTAGGAGATCCTTGAAAGAATGTATCTTACAAAGAGTATCGAGACTCGATTTCATCTGAAGAGGAAGTTCTGCTTTCAATTAAAGAGAGACTCTCCATTGATGATCACATGAAGAACTACACCAAACTTCTTGCAGACCTAGTTATTGTGGATGTGGCGATCGAAGTAGAGGACTGGGTGTTGATTCTTTTGAATTCTCTTCCTGATAAAGAGTATGAGACTTTCGTCCTAACCTTGATCAATGGTAAATAATCACTTAACTATAGTGATGTGTCAGTTGCTCTTATGAATTATGAAGTGAGGAGGAAAGATAAGCCATTTTCTTCCAGTAGCATAAGAGCATAGGTGATGACTACAAGAGGGATGGATTACAATCATCGTAAGGGCAAGGGAGAGGTTGAAAAATTCAAAACTGGTAGTCATAAAGATCTGAAGAAGAACCAGTATGCTTTCTGCAGAGAAGAAGGATACTGAAAGATTGATTGTCTAAAGATCAAACTGAAGAAAACAGATCTAAATCATAGGCTAACATCGTACAGGCGCATGGTAATGATTCTAACTCATCTGGTTATTCACTTTCTATCACCCTCATTGGTTGCTGTTCAAAAGAATCGGAGTGAATTTTGGATTTGGATGCTACCTATCACATTTGTCCCATATGGGAGTGGTTTGCTAGTTTTGGAAGACTAGATGGAGGCTTGGTGTCATTCGGTAATGGACACACATGCCATATTGAAGGGATATATACAGTTCATATCAAGTTGTTTGATAGGATGATAAGAGAGCTAAAAGATGTGAGTTATATACCTCAGTTGTAGAAAATTTTGATTTTGGTTGGAGTTTGGAGGCACTGGGCCTCAGAGGGACTCTTGGAGAAGGCGTCCAGTGGCTCATTGGTAGTTTTGAAGGACATTAAATGTAACAACTTATACTACTTGATGTGTAGTGCAGCTTCTAAAATTTGACAGCTTTAGAACAATTGGAAGATGATCTACCAGGTTATAATAGATGAGGTTCGGACAAAATGATTTGAACTCCTTGGAAGTGTTTGCAAAGTAAGGATTATTGGAAGGTGCATCTACTTGTAAATTGAAAATTGGTGGACATGGTGCTCTGGACAAGAAGATAAAGGTAAAATTTGGTACCTTAACTCACCGCTTAGAAGGTCTTCTTAATAATATTCACGCAGATGTTTGGACTCCTACTAAGACCACATCACTTGGAGGTCATCGGTACTTTATCTTGTTTATTGATAATGTATCTAGGCAATGTTGGGTATACCCAACGAGACAAAAATTTAAAATCCTAGATATGTTAGTGAAGTGGAAGAATATGATGGAGAAACGATCGGTAGGATGATTAATGTGCTCCAAATTGATAATGTTAGGGAGAACAATAATCAATTCCTACAATTTAGACTGAGCAATGGGATTGGTATTTATTTCAAAATTGGTAAATAGGTGTTGGCTGAGGAGATGAACTATTACTTACTGGAGAAGGTTTGGTGTTTATTATCTAATGCACAATGGAACAGTCTTCTGGGCTGAGACTTTGGAATATGCTAGAAATATCTTGAACAAACTATCGTGGACTATGATAGAAGGTAAAACTCTTTTAGATACTTGGTCGGGTGGAGCTGCTCAGGATTATGGTTTGTTGCGGGTCTTTGGATGTCTGCCCTACTTCATTGTCAAAGATGGCAAGTTAAATCCACGAGCCAAAAAGTTTGTGTTTTTTAGTGTTAAGAAGGATATGAAAGGCTACAAGCTTTGAGATCCCAGAAATAAGAAGATTGTGTTGAACAAGCATGTCACATTTAATAAGACTTCATTGTTGAAGTCTACCATCTCTCAACAGGTAGAGAGGTTGAAGACTAAGAATGTATCGCAGCGGGTGGAGGTCGACGCTACTTCATCACCTCCAGTTGATTCGGCATCAGTTGGGATCTCACTAGATGTAACACCTGGTGGCGATTATGTAGCCGTGATGGATACTGAATAGGTTAAATTGGTTGCAGCGAATGGAACTAAGGTGAATCCATGAAAGTAGATGAAGAAACGTGAATCTCAAATTGATGAGCTAGACAATCTCAAATTGAAGGTTGTTTTCTCCAAGACAGTATTGGTATTCATATGACTCAGCCAGTTGGGTTCGTTACTGTAGATTCGGCTTCAGTTGCTTGAGCTCGGTGAAGCTCATTTGGATGAACTTCAGATGACTTGGTCCCGTTGGGCATGGGTACGTAGGCAACCACATTGATGCAGCCCGGTGGAGTCGACTTGGTACTATGTTGTGTTCGGCTTAGGTTTGAGAAATCTTCAGTGAGGTGGAGAATTTTGGGAAGAGAGTGTAAAATCTTGTTAATAGAGTTTTTTAAAGTCATCGAAGAAGATGGCGCAGAGATTGGAGTTCAACGGTACAAGATAGAAGATCAGATGTAGCCGAAGACAGAGGGCCAGTTGACACAAAAGCATTCACAAGAAGAAAGGAGGGTAGAGGTTGATCACCCGGAGGAATTGCTCAGTAATATCACGCTCAAAAGGCCAGAATGGCCAAACTGGCTCTAAACAGAGCGCGGTCGACCGCCTGGTCAACCACACATAGCGCATTTTTGACACTACACAAAGCGCGGTCAACCGCCCGGTCGATTGTATGTCGAGTCTGGGTAGTTTTCTATTGTGATTCTAACTTCGTTCGGATTCGATTTCAAATCTATTGGTTTTTTTCCTTTAGGGATTCTCTGGCTATATATACAAGGGTAATGTCCCTATGAATTATATTATGTAATTAATTGATTAATAAGATCTCTCTCCCCTTCTGCACCGAGGATGTAGGCAATAGCCGAACCTCATTAAATCTTTGTGCTCTCGCTTTCTTCTCCTTGTTCATTTGTTTGTGTAATTGGTGACTAGTTTCTGGTGTTGCTGCAATCCTCTGTTGCTTGGGTTCCTGGATTCTCAACACCTTTTGCATTGAAATTTGCAAGTGTGTGGGAAGAGTTTTGTGATTGACAACGAGCAACAAGCCTTAAACCTTTGATAGAAAATTAGTTGCGGTCATTCATTAACAACGGAGGAGGCTGAATGTATGAAATTCTATGATAATTGGGAGAGATAATAATGGATAGGAACAGAACTGAATTCAAAATTTTGGCAAAAGGTTACTAAGAAGAAGATTGAGAGAAATTCGAATATTATAGTCTGGGATGGTTTAATCTTGATTAATTAGGTGGGATTTGTTGGTTCAACTCAAAACAATTGATATGATTATTTTGCAGTCTCAACAAAAAATTCTGCATGTTAATTTACTCAACATTTATAGATTGACCAAAATTGATTGAATTAATGTTGGAATTGAAGAATATAAAAGCGAATCTTTGAGCTGAATTATGGCAAAATCCGTTGATCGAATCAATTAGATGATGGTTGTAGTGTGTTCTCCTTCCAATGGGGATGAACGTGGTATATTCACATGTTCAATTCCGATTTCGAATGAATGAGATATTCAAGTCTAAAGATTGCCTAATTCAAAGCCAAAATGGGGCTAAAGGTAGCTAAAAGGCATTTAGTCCCACATTGGCCATGGGGTGAAAGTTTGTGGTGTATAAATAGATAAAATTGAGAACAAAGGGCGTGCCCTTTGGGTACTTGGAGTTTTCGCGCGCGAAAAGGAGGGAACTATGCTCGCACATGCGTGCATGCGCGCGAGCCGCCGCTTGCGGCGGCCAGCCGGGTCCGGGTCTGGGTCTGGGTTCGGGTTCCCTACCTGGCCTGGTTCTTTTTGAATCGGGTCTCAAGGGTATGGGTAGCTCCGCTACCCAAACCAAACCCGCTCCGCTCCGGATCCGAATCGCCCGCCAACGGATGTCTGCGAATGGATCCGAACCGCTCGCCAACGGATGTCTGAAAACCGTCTGTGCGGTTGGGCAGTTGGACCGTTGTGCGGTTGGGCAGTTTGGACCGAACAGTTGAGACGGTTCTGTCCGAACCGCTGCAACTGTTGGGATTTAGCGGACGAGAATGCCCCTTCTGGAGCGCTATAAATAGCGCTCCGGTTTCCCTTTCTTAGACACACCAATAACAATCTCTCTCTCTATCTCTCAGAATTCTAAAGCAAATTCTGAACTGGCAGTGGAGTTCTGAAGCGACTTCTAGCGAGAAGTGGGAAATCTGTAACTCAATTTTCGAAGCAACTTCCAAAGGAGATTCTGCAAAATTCGTTCTGAAAGAGGGTTCAAAAAATTCAACAGATTCTTTTATAGAATTGTTGTCTGAATCTGGTACTTCTGAAGAAGAATATTCTTCAACCTTCCTTCGTCCTCAACAGTGGGTGCTACTCCAAAGTAAAGGTAAATATTCATTCAAAATTAGTCCTTGTCCCGTTGCTTCAACGATCCTGTGAAGGTACTGGTTGACTACGGTTCGACCGTACGGTGATTTGGTAGTGCTATCCAAATACCGTGAAGGAGTGTTGTATCTTGGGAGACCAGCGTCCATTATCCCGTTAGCACCGGAGCGGGGGACGTAATTGTCTTAAGGAGATTCGCTCTAAGCGTACCTCACTCCAAATACTGTATAAGTGAATTAAAATCTTTATACAGAGGATATACTAATATTCAGTATATCGAGACTGACTTAGATTCAGTCTAATTGGTGTTTAACCAAGGAAGGAAATTGAAAGGTGGTTCTTAAATTAAGGAACGTTCTATTGAACGGAAAACCTCCCACCTGATATTTGCCGACCTGGCCAATTAGATTGTTGATATCTCAGTGGTCTTGATTAGTTGTCAGATTGATTCCTGTTAAGCAGAATCCAACAATCTTAAGACAATTATTTATTGAAGTTTCTTACTTCTGTTCTGCTTGAACTTGCAGAAAATGTCTGAGACTAATAAGGATAGTACAAGCAAGGCACCAAACATGCAGCTCTAAGCTTTGATGCCTACTCCACTTCCTAACCCGAAGCCGGAGAAGCCAGGAAAGTTTGATGGCACAGAATTCAAGAGGTGGCAACAAAAGATGTTCTTCTACTTGACCACTCTTCATCTGGCCAAATTCCTGCAGGAAGATCCACCAGAACCCGGAACTGATCGGGACTCAGTCCTTGCAGTCGATGCTTGGAGACAAGGTGACTTCCTTTGCCGAAATTATGTTTTAAATGGACTGGATGACTCTCTTTACAATGTCTACAGTCCCATCACAACGGCAAAGAAGTTATGGGCCAATCTTGACAAGAAGTACAAAACTGAGGATGCTGGTACCAAGAAGTTTATCGTAGGACGATTTCTGGAGTACAAAATGGTGGATAGAAAGACTGTAATCAATCAGGTCCAAGAGTTCCAACTTATCTTTCACGAGATAGAAGCCAAAGGTATGATTCTTCCTGAAACTTTTCAGGTTGCAACTATCGTGGAGAAACTCCCACCTGCGTGGAGAGATTTCAAGAACTATCTGAAGTATAAACGAAAGGAGCTAAAGTTGGAAAATCTCATTGTGAGGCTTCGTATCGAGGAGGACAACCGCAAGTCCGAGAAAAGGAGCAGCAAGAACTCCTACGAAGCAAAAGCCAATGTGATCGAAGACTCAAAGGGGAAAGCGTCTACTTCCAAAGGCTTAAAGCGGAAGAAGACTTCCCAGGGGTACAAAGGCAAGGCCCAAGAAGGCAAGAACATGCGCTTCAAAGGAACCTGCTACATCTGTAACAAAGAGGGGCATAAGGCGAATGAATGTCGCAGCCGTCTCAAAAAGAATAAGAAGAGCCATCCACAGGCAAACTTGACCATCCATGAATCGCCAAGCCTTTCAGCTGTAGTGTCAGAAGTGAATCTGGCAACCAATAATAAGGATTGGTGGGTAGACACTGGAGCTACCCGGCACATCTGCTCTGAGAAGTTATTATTCTCTGAATATCAAAGACTAGAGCAAGATGAGCAACTATTCATGGGTAATTTAGCTGCCTCAAAGGTTGAAGGAAAGGGTAAGGTCATCCTGAAGTGGACATAGGGGAAAGAGCTTACTCTTAACGATGTGCTTCATGTTCCAGACACCCGCAAGAATTTGATCTCCAGATCAATACTTAGTAAGAAAGGATTTAGAATGGTATTTGAATCCGATAAATTTGTACTTACTAAGGGAGGGATGTATGTAGGAAGGGGTTATCTTTTTGATGGACTTTTTAAAGCCAATGTTGTAGTGGTAGATAAAAGTCTGTGTATTTGTACCCGGAGCTTATAAATAAAGGAAAATCTTCTGTTTATTTGCTTGAGTCTCCTATTTTGTGGTATGCTAGATTAGGGTATGTAAATTACAAGTCATTAAAGAACTTGTCTAATCTGGGATATATTCCTAAACTCAACTTGGAAGAAATTCGCAAGTGTGAGATTTGTGTTGAGGCCAAGTTGGCGAAAAATTCATTTCACTCAGTTGATCGAAATACAGAACCTTTAGGGTTAAGTCATAGCGATCTGTGTGATTTGAAGTTTATGCCAACTAGAGGCGGTAAAAAGTATTTCATTACTTTTATTGATGACTGTATAAGATACTGTTATGTGTATCTTTTAAACAGTAAGGATGAGGCAATAAATATGTTTATAACATATAAAGCCGAAGTTGAGAATCAACTCAACAAGAAAATCAAGATTCTAAAATCCGATAGAGGTGAAGAATATGAATCAAATAATTTTAGTGAGTTGTGTGCTAATTTTGGTATAATCCATCAAACTACAGCACCATACACTCCTCAGCAAAATAGAATTGCTGAACGGAAGAACAGAACTTTGAAGGAGATGGTAAATTTCATGCTCGTAAGTTCTGGAGCTCCGCAGAACTTGTGGGGGGAAGCTCTATTAACTGCAAATTATATTCTAAATAGAGTACCCCACAAGAAACTTGGTCTTATACCATTTGAGTTATGGCATGGAAGGACACCTTCCTACCATTACCTCAAAATGTGGGGGTGCCTTGCAAAGGTGCTAGCTGTTGGCCCAAAGGCCTTCCACTCTAGTTTTGATGATGATTAACTCATGTAGTTATGTGTACTAATAATCTTGTGAGTTTAGTTTCAGATCATTAATCAAGTTATTAGTTAGTGAAAGCTTCCACACATCTTTCACAAGTTGATTCAAGAGCCCGAGCGTCAAAGATCACATATAGCACTTGCTCGATGGATCAAGGAGTTTTGGATCGAGTCGGCTTGGAGATTGCGCTCTACAAGAAGACTTCGGTACCATTGTTTAGTTTTGTGTTTAGATCCAAATTTGTAAAGAATAGAATAGTATGATAATGCTCAAGTTCACAACACACACGTTACATGTTTTGAATATTGGTTTTCGGTTTTTCGGTTTAACCAATCTTGGTTTTCATGAATAGATAGATCAAAACAAGTTTACATGATTTAATGTAGATATGATTTGTTCTATATACATAGATGCTTTAATTTCCTAGACAAACTTAGTTTTGACTCACTTATTCATGTGTTTATGTTTTGATATTTTTGACAAAACATATTTTGGAATTAATGACAAAAACTATGATATGTATATGTTTCATGTATATTGGATTTCTATCCATATGCATCAGGCTTCAAAGTGTTTAAATATCATGTTTTTGTATTTGGAAGAGTTTTGGACAAAACGTATTTTCTATTCAAAATCCAAGTTTTAGAAAATACAGTTTTTGATTTTTGGTAAAAATGATTAGACACAAAAATAGTTCATAATGATTGATATTTAAGCTAAACTTTTTACCACATGTTTATATATCAATGCAAAATGATAAAACTATTTTGGTGATTTTTAGAAATGATAAAAGAATTTTAAATATGTTTCTAACCCAGTTTTCTGTTCCGGGCTTCACCAGTCGACTAAGTCAACTGACCAAGTCGACTAGGATAAAGTCGGTCGACCGGGCTGGTCGACCGACGTGCACAGATCTGTGCACGTTTGGAGACATTGGGGCGGTCGACCGGACCGGTCGACCGGACTGAGAGCAGAGCTCTCTGTTTGTTTCGGTCGACCGGGGCGGTCGACCGGTAGCTGCCAACGGGCAAAAATTGACCGTTGGGCGGTCGACCGCACCGGTCGACCGGCAGGGTTATTTTGGCAAAATCTGCTGCCAACGGTTAGTTTCTGGATTTGCCTATAAATACCCCATTTGCAAGAGTTTTTCTCTAAGATTTTTTGTGCGAATTTTTCCCTACTCTCTGGTGTTTTTACAGCAATTAAAAGAGGTTTTTGGATTCAAATTGAACAATCTTTTTGGTGTTTTTATTAGGGTTTGAAAAATCAAAGAAAAGGGATTTTGGGAAAAGCTTTTGTTTGAACTTCACTATCCTCATTTTCTATTATTTCCCAAGATTTTCTTTGAGTTGCTGGTTTCAAATCCCTTGGTTTTCTCCACACTTGAGCAAAAATCTACTATCTTTTCTATAGGATCTTTGTGTGTGGGAAAGAGATTGTTTGTGGTTGTTGTTGAACCACCAAGTTGTAAACCCTCTACACTTTGCTTTGTGTTTTCCCTCTTGGGTTGAGGAGGTTGTTTGTGCAAGTGGTTTGTATCCCTCAAGTTGTGAGGTGATCCTTGCTTGGCTTTGTGCTAATCCCTCGGGTTGTAAGGTGATTGTTTGTTGGCTTGGAGTTGTGCCTCAAGGAGGAGGTTGTGTTGTAAGGAGAGGAGTTGGGTACTCCTTGTATTGTGATTGCCCCAAATCCTCGGTGGAGGTTCCCTTTGTGGGAGTCCTTTGTGGACAAGCTAGTGGACTTAAAATTCTTCTGGGTGAAGGCGGGGATGTAGAGCTGGGTGCTCGAACCTCGAAACATATCTTGGTGTTTGCGCTTGTTCATTGACTCTTACTCTCTCTCTCTCTCTCTCTTTACTTTGTGCCTTGCATCTATTCATATTGCTCATACATACTTATATGCTTGGCTTGGTTGTGTGCATCTCTTGTTGAAATTGCAAATTAGTTTTTAATTCCGCATTGAGTTGACTAGATTAGCATAATCACCTATTCACCCCCCTCTAAGTGATCTTTCAATTGGTATCAGAGTTAGCGCTCCTGATATTTAGGTTTAACCACCTAGGAGTGAGATCTTGGTTTGCTAATCTTCATTTGCATTGTTCATTTGCACTCATTTAGTTTGCTCTCATGGATAGCCCTCCTATGTTTGACCATATTAGACTTGATGCTTGGAAGGCCAATATGAGTAGCCATTTGAAAAGACTAGGACATCTAGTTTATCAAGCCTCCACTATGAAATCATTCCCATTAGCAGCAAGCATAAGAAGGCTAATGCATTAGCACTTTGAACACTTAGAGCATCTCTAGGTGAACATTTTTTACCCGTGTTTAATCACTATGACTCGGCTTTTGCAGTTTGGAGCTTATTGACGTCTCCCGAGCTTCCAAGGATTATCAACAAGATGAGGAGATCTAAGAGAGAAAAGTCCGAAGAGCATTTCTTCATGGTCCAAGGGAAAAACTCCCTTGAGGTACAATCGGACACTCAATTAGATGATAGCTCTAGTTCCTATTGCCATGGTTGTTTTGAAGTTCAAACTTTAAATTTGGAACTTGCTCAAAAGCTTGAAAATTTATTGGAAAAACACAATCTTTTGAAAGAGGACAACCTTGTTTTGAAAAATGAATTAAAGGATTTATGCTCTAATTTTGAATTGGTTTTGCAAGAGAAGGAAGAGATCACTAGTGAACGTGACTTACTAAGATCTCAACTAGACCTTGCCCTTAATGAGATTGAAGTTTTGAAAAGCAAAAATGATTGCAATGATGTTGTGAAAAACAATGAGGTTTTATCTTCTAAATTGGATTTTGTTTTAAAAGATAACCTTGTTTTGAAAATAAAATTGATTCAATTACAAAAGAATGGAATTTGGTTTTGAAGAAAAATGAATCTTTGCAAAATGAGATTGATATTCATGTTTGTCATGCTAGTGTAGCTTCTTGTTCTAGCACTCCTATTGCATGCTCCACTTGTCTTCCACTATTGAAAATGATATAAATATTTTGAAGAAAAGTGTTGAATGTTTGGGCTCCACTTTGAGCCAATGCACATTGAATCATACACGTTTGGAAACCTTGGTTCGCAAGAAACAAGGTCCATCTTTGCATGCACCCTCCACGGCATACACATGCTTTCCACCGTCACCACCATCGCACGTATGCTCATGTGTACACATGTACACATTGTGGCCGAAAAGGCCATCTTGCTAGATTTTGTTATGATCGTATCTATCATGAAAATTTAGCAACTGATCTTGTTTGGGTTAGAAAGGATACTAACCCCCGTGGACCCACAAAGAAATGGGTACCAAAGACCACCTCTATACTTTTTGATGTAGGTGGGAGCTCTCGCAAAACGTGAGAGTGTTGGTGCCTTGGAGTGGACGTGTTCCGTGCCTAAAGAGAACAATTGGATGCTTCACTCTCAAGGAGATTTGGTAGGAGGACCACCGTGGTTTGGAGAATTAGAGATGCATCTTCATCGGTTTTGGTATCATTCTCTAACTCCCATTTTTATTTGCATGCTTTTCATGTTCATCTATTTATAGCATGCCATGGTTTATTGTTCATTATGCTTATGTGATGCTCTTTAGAATAGTGTTATACATGTTTAGTTACTTGAGCACCCATGTCTTATATGGATCTATATTTAGTGTTCTCACCTTGTTTAAACTAACATGTATGCCCTAGATCTAATGCACATGCATATGCATTATGACAATTTGGATGTTATGATTTTATTGAATCATGTTTTATAGTTTCATGATTAGTATGATGTTTGCCATGTTTATTAGACTTATGCTTTACATGATTAGTTGTTGAGACACCCATGTTTAGTATGGACCCATATTTTGTGTTCTCTCTATGTTTTAGCTATCATGTTAATCATAAGATCTTATGCATATGTCTTTGTCATGCTAATCATATGGTTGACTATGACTTTTTGTTTTAATGATTCATGTTTTGATAAATAACTTGTGTTGTATGATTTCTAATTAGCCACATGTTTTGATATTTATAGGCTATTATGTATTTCTTGATTCTAATAGCATGAGGATGTTCTTCATGATCATTTTTATGTCTTTCATGATTGATTTGTATCCCGTTTTATGCTTAATGATTTGATTACTTGTTTAGATGTTAGTTTTCATTAAGACTAGAATTTATACTTGCACATGTAGTGGGACACAAATAAATCTTTATATATGTTTGTGCTTGGATGCTTATTTGTACCCATTAAATGTGATGGTATAGCCTAGTTTTGATGATTCATGCATTTTAAACTTGTATTCCTATTTTTGGATTTGTTTTATGTGTATGAGTGTTCATTTCATGTATATGTTTATTTTGCCAAACCTTAAGATACACATGTATACCCTTTGAGTCATTAGCTTTTCATGCAAATCTATATATATGGACTCAATTGTGTTTAGGGATATGTATGTTTACTTATTGTGTTGACAATTCATACATATACCTTGAAATGAAATTAGTTTTGGTGAAAATTTAGTTTTTCTTGATTTTGTGTTTATTTGTTTAACTTCATGTATATGTCTATCTTGTCCAAACTATCACTTATACATATACATCCTTGAGCCACGTGCCTTCATGCATATACTCTTGTGGACTCATTGTGTTTAGGATATATATGTATACTTTAGTTTGTACATGACATACATATGCCTTGAAGTTTAAATCGTTTAGATGAATTTCATGTTTTCAAGGAATTTCATATGAGCTTAATTGAATATTTTCATGTCGATATGTGTCACATTTTACTTCTACACTCACTTTATTAGTTTACTCATGATTTGTTTTCATGAGAATTTGAATGAGCTTTATGGACTTTGAGTGTTTAGTGATCATGTGATTTACATGTGTTTCATGAAAAACAACTTTGTTTTATTCCTTGCTTGAAGGATTTCGTACTAGTTTTAAAAAGTTTTTCCTATAACTAGTTCGTATTCTTCACTATGGTAGAGATTTTCAAACAAAGCTTATTTTCAAACCTATTTTTGAAAACCCCTACCATCAATGAGAGGATGGATGGGAGATCATGTTCATGCATGCTTTATAATGAAAATCATTTAAATCTTGAACCATGATTGGGAGGTATAGTGATATGAAGTATACATTTGATCTTATTGTTATTTCAATTGGTATCATTGAATTCTTTCAATTGATATCAATCTTGACATTTCTTGTATACTCATATGTGTTTGTATGTATGTATACTTCATTCTAAGAATATCAATTTCTATTGGTATTTATCTTTTATACATATATATGCTTTATTTGTACTAATTATATCCCTATATCTTTAAGCACAAAATCTAGTTTATGCTAGTGCTTGAGCTTCAATTTTGTTTTAATTGATTATTTTTAAATTGGTATCAAGCCTACACATTGTTTTAGTTTGTATTTCATAAAGGGAGAGAAAATTTGATTTTGTCTTTCAATTGGTGATTTCTCAATTGGTATTTGATCCTACTCCCTTACTTTATGATTGAAAATTTCAAATTGGTATCATATGTTACTTACAATTGGTATCAAAATTTTTGTGTTTAGACATTCAAAATTTATTATGTTTAATTTCAATTGATATCAAGATGTTTCATGTGTTTTTGCTTAAAATTGGTATCAATATTTTGTTTGTTTCTGTTCAATTGGTATCAAGATGCTATTCTTTGATATATTTCAATTGATATCCAAATTGATTGTCACCCCTTATTTGGTTTTGTTTTTGTTTTAGACAAAAAGGGAAATATTTTTTGTTTCGAACAAAAAGGGGAGAAAAATTTGTTGATTTGGTTTTGCTTTTACCCCTTATTAAAGATTGACTCTTTGTATTAAAAAGAAAGAAGATTTTGTTTTGCTTTGTTTTTACCCCTTTGTTGATGATTGACAAAAGGGGGAGAAGAATTTGAGTTTATATATGCATGTTTTTTTTTTGCATATATAAGTTTATTTAGTTTAATTTTAATTGGTATCTAAAGCATGTTTTGTGATTGGATGTTTTGTAATTGGTATCTAGAGTGTAATTGGTATCTAGAGCATGTTTTGTTTTAAATATTTCATTGGAATTGGTATCTAGAGCATGTTTTGTAATTGAACATTTCATTGGTATCTAGAACCCTTTATCTAGAGCATGTTTTGTTTTAAATATTTCATTGGAATTGGTATCTAGAGCATGTTTTGTAATTGAACATTTCATTGGTATCTAGAACCCTTTATTATTTATGCATAGGTATGCATGTTTCATGTTTCATGTTTAAGAGCCTTCATTGCATATTCATTATGTTATTTGGTTATGCATGAGTTAAGGGGGAGCTTCTTTGAAGCTTAACTTTAATCCATGCATATATAACTCCATGAGTTTTGTCATCATCAAAAAGGGGAGATTGTTGGCCCAAAGGCCTTCCACTCTAGTTTTGATGATGATTAACTCATGTAGTTATGTGTACTAATAATCTTGTGAGTTTAGTTTCAGATCATTAATCAAGTTATTAGTTGGTGAAAGCTTCCACACATCTTTCACAAGTTGATTAAAGAGCCCGAGCGTCAAAGATCACATATAGCACTTGCTCGATGGATCAAGGAGTTTGGATCGAGTCGGCTTGGAGATTGCGCTCTACAAGAAGACTTCGGTACCATTGTTTAGTTTTGTGTTTAGATCTAAATTTGTAAAGAATAGAATAGTATGATAATGCTCAAGTTCACAACACACACGTTACATGTTTTGAATATTGGTTTTCGATTTTTTGGTTTAACCGATCTTGGTTTTCATGAATAGATAGATCAAAACAAGTTTACATGATTTAATGTAGATATGATTTGTTCTATATACATAGATGCTTTAATTTCCCAGACAAACTTAGTTTTGACTCACTTATTCATGTGTTTTATGTTTGGTATTTTGACAAAACATATTTTGGAATTAATGACAAAAACTATGATATGTATTGTTTCATGTATATTGGATTTCTATCCATATGCATCAGGCTTCAAAGTGTTTAAATATTATTTTTTGTATTTGGAAGAGTTTTGGACAAAACGTATTTCTATTCAAAATCCAAGTTTTAGAAAATACAATTTTTGATTTTTGGTAAAAATGATTAGACACAAAATAGTTCATATTGATTGATATTTGAGCTAAACTTTTTACCACATGTTTATATATCAATGCAAAATGATAAAACTATTTTTGGTGATTTTTAGAAATGATAAAAGAATTTTTAAATATGTTTCTAACCCAGTTTTCTGTTACGGGCTTCACCAGTCGACTAAGTCAACTGACCAAGTCGTCTAGGATAAAGTCGGTCGACCGGGCCAGTCGACCGACGTGCACAGATCTGTGCACGTTTGGAGACACTGGGGCGGTCGACCGGACCGGTCGACCGGACTGAGAGCAGAGCTCTCTGTTTGTTTCGGTCGACCGGGGCGGTCGACCGGTAGCTGCCAACGGGCAAAAATTGACCGTTGGGCGGTCGACCGGACCGGTCGACCGGCAGGGTTATTTTGACAAAATCTACTGCCAACGGCTAGTTTCTGGATTTGCCTATAAATACCCCATTTGCAAGAGTTTTTCTCTAAGATTTTTTGTGCGAATTTTTCCCTACTCTCTGGTGTTTTCACAGCAATTAAAAGAGGTTTTTGGATTCAAATTGAACATCTTTTTGGTGTTTTTATTAGGGTTTGAAAAATCAAAGAAAAGGGATTTTGGGAAAAGCTTTTGTTTGAACTTCACTATCCTCATTTTCTATTATTTCCAAAGATTTTCTTTGAGTTGCTGGTTTCAAATCCCTTGGTTTTCTCCACACTTGAGCAAAAATCTACTATCTTTTCTATAGGATCTTTGTGTGTGGGAAAAGAGATTGTTTGTGGTTGTTGTTGACCACCAAGTTGTAAACCCTCTACACTTTGCTTTGTGCTTTTCCCTCTTGGGTTGAGGAGGTTATTTGTGCAAGTGGTTTGTATCCCTCAAGTTGTGAGGTGATCCTTGCTTGGCTTCGTGCTAATCCTCGGGTTGTGAGGTGATGGTTTGTTGGCTTGGAGTTGTGCCTCAAGGAGGAGGTTGTGTTGTAAGGAGAGGAGTTGGGTACTCCTTGTATTGTGATTGCCCCAAATCCTCGGTGGAGGTTCCCTTTGTGGGAGTCCTTTGTGGACAAGCTAGTGGACTTAAAATCCTTCTGGGTGAAGGCGGGGATGTAGAGCTGGGTGCTCGAACCTCGAAACATATCTTGGTGTTTGCGCTTGTTCATTGACTCTTACTCTCTCTCTCTCTCTCTTTACTTTGTGCCTTGCATCTATTCATATTGCTCATACATACTTATATGCTTGGCTTGGTTGTGTGCATCTCTTGTTGAAATTGCAAATTAGTTTTTAATTCCGCATTGAGTTGACTAGATTAGCATAATCACCTATTCACCCCCCTCTAGGTGATCTTTCACTAGCACCATTACCTAAAAAGACTAAGTTGGGAGCAAAAATTATGGATTGCATATGAAAGATCACCTAGAGGGGGGGGTGAATAGGTGATTATGCTAATCTAATGAACTCAATGCAGAATTTAAAAACTTAATGCAATACACTCAAGTGCAATCAACAAATGATGCACACACAACCAAGCCAAGCAAATATCAATGCACAATATGAATAGTTGCAAGGCACAAAGTAAAGAGAGAGATAGAGAGAGTCAATGGATCAAGCGCAAACAACAAGATATGTTACGAGGTTCGAGCACCCAGCTCTACATCCCCGCCTTCGACACACGAAGAATTTCTAATCCACTAGCAAGTCCACAAAGAACTCTCACAAGGAGTACCCAACTCCTCTCTTTACAACAACAACCTCCTCCTTGAGGCAAGCTCCAATCCAACAAAAAATCACCTCACAACCCGAGGGATTAGCACAAAGCAAACACAAGGATCACCTCACAACTTGAGGGATACAACCCAAGGCACAAAGCCAAACAAAGATTGGGTTTTAACTTGGTGGTCTAAACAACAACCACAAACAATTCTTTCTTCCACACAAAGATCCTATAGAATAAGAAAGTAGATGTTGCTCAATTGTGGAGAAAACCAATGGAATGGAAATCAAAATCACAAAGAAAATCCTTGGGAAAAACTGAAACCAAGATATAGAAGATGAATCAAAACTCTTTTTCCCAAAAACTCTTTTCTTTGAATTTTCAAACCCTAGCAAAAACACCAAATAGATTGTTCAATTTAAATCCAAAAACTTCTTTTGATTGCTGTGAAAACACTAGAGAGTAGGGAAAAATTCGCACAAAAATTCTTAGAGAAAAACTCTTTCCAATGGGGTATTTATAGGCAAATCTGGAAACTAGCCGTTGACAGCAGATTTTGCCAAAATAGCCCTGCGGTCGACCAGCCGGTCGACCGTCCAACGGTCAAATTTTGCCCGTTGCCAGCTACCGGTCGACCGCCCCAGTCGACCCAATAAACAGAGAGCTCTGCTCTCTGACCCGGTCGATCCGGACGGTCGACCGTCCAAAGTTTGCCAAACGTGCACAATTCTGTGCACGTCGGTCGACCGACCCGGTCGACCGACCTCAGCTAAGTCGACTTGGTCAGAAGACTAGTCGACTGGTGAAGCCTGGAACAGAAAACTGGGTTAAAAACACGTTTAAAAATTCTTTTATCTTTTCTAAAAATCACCAAAAGTAGTTTTATCATTTTGCATTGATATATAAACATGTGGTAAAAAGTTTAGCTCAAATATCAATCAATATGAACTATTTTTGTGTCTTATCATTTTTACAAAAAACCAAAAACTGTATTTTCTAAAACTTGGATTTTGAATAGAAAAACGTTTTGTCCAAAACTCTTCCAATTACAAAAACATGATATTTAAACACTTTGAAGCATGATGCATATGGATAGAAATCCAATATACATGAAACAAATATATATCATAGTTTTTGTCTTTAATTACAAAAATAAGTTTTGTTAAAACACAAAACCTAAAACACATGAATAGGTATATCAAAGTAAGTTTGTCCAAGTAGTTGAAGCATGCATGTATATAGAACAAATCATATATACATTAAACCATGTAAACTTGTTTTGATATAAAATCTATTCATGAAAACCAAGATCGGTTAAACCTAAAACTGAAAACTAATATTCAAAACATGAAACGTGTGTGTTGTGAACTTGAGCATTATCATACTATTCTAATCTTTACAATTTGGATCTAAAACATAAAACTAAACTATGATACCGAAGTCTTCTTGTAGAGCACAATCTCCAAGCCGACTCGATCTAAAACTGTTTGATCCACCGAGCAAGTGCTATATATGATCTTTGACGCTCGGGCTCTTGAATCAACATGTGAAAGCTTCCAAATCATCTTGTTGAAGCTAATCACCAACTAATAACTTGATTAATGATCTGAAACTAAAAACACAAGATTATTAGTACACATAACTACATGAGTTAATCATCATCAAAACTAGAGTGGAAGGCCTTTGGGCCAAAACATATTCATAGGCTATGCTTGAATAGTAGTGCCTACAGATTTCTGATTCATAAATCAGAAATACCAGATATTCATGTAAACATGATTATCGAATATAGAGATGTTGTGTTCTTTGAAGATATCTTTCCATACAAACGGGAAGCAGATAAGACTTCTGGGAAAAGAACACACGAGATGGCGTTCAGGGAAGAAAGCCCCGAGGAACCAATTGTTAATGCGAAAATTGAACCAAGAAGAAGTCAGAGATCTAGAATCTCAAAATCTTTTGGTCCAGATTTCATAGCATACGCTATTGAAAGCGAGCCTCAAACATTTAAAGAGGCTATGTCAACCCCAGAAGCACAAATGTGGAAAGAAGCTATAAATAGCGAAATAGAATCCATACTAAGTAATCATACTTGGGAATTGGTAAACTTGCCTCCTGGCAGTAAACCAATTGGGTGTAAATAGATTTTCAAACGAAAATTAAACCCGATGGATCTATCGATAAGTACAAGGCTAGATTAGTAGCCAAGGGTTATCGACAAAAAGAAGGACTTGAATACTTCGATACTTATTCACCAATAACAAGAATAACGTCCATTCGGATGTTGATTGCAATTGCAGTATTGCATAACTTAGATATCCATCAAATGGATGTCAAGACTGCATTCTTAAATGGTGAATTAAATAAAGAGATATAAATGGAGCAACCTGAAGGATTTATAGTCAAGGGCCAAGAACACAAGGTGTGTAAATTGATAAAATCCTTATACGGTTTAAAGCAGGCTCCTCAACAATGGCATGAGAAATTTGATAGTGTCATGATCAAAGATGGATTCACTATCAATGAATGCGATAAGTGTGTTTACACGAAAATAATTGGAAATGCGTGTATCATTGTTTGTCTTTATGTAGACGACATGTTGATACTTGGGACTAATATTGAAATTATTAAGTCCCACTAAAAGAATGTTATCCAACAGTTTTGACATGAAGGATCTGGGGGTTGCTGATGTAATTTTAGGAATTAAAATCACTAGAACACCAGATGGAATCAGTCTATCTCAATCTCACTACGTGGATAAGATGATAGAAAGATTCAAGGATCACGGGATAAAGGAGAATACAAATCCTTTTCTCCCACACGTCCACCTTCATAAGAATACAGGAACTGGAATACGCCAGTTGGAGTATTCTCAGATTATCGGAAGTCTAATGTATTTGATGAATTGCACTAGACCCGATATTGCTTACGCTGTAAGTAAGTTAAGTAGATACACTAGTAATCCTAGTGATCAACATTGGACCGCTCTACTACGAGTATTGGGTTACGTATCATATACCAAGGAATATGCCTTGAGATATGGACAGTATCCACATATACTTGAAGGATACAGTGATGCTAATTGGATTGCAGATTCTGAGGAATCAAAATCAACTAGCGGATACATATTTCTCTAGCAGGAGCAGCGGTATCATGAAAATCTTCTAAGCAAACATGAATTGCCCGTTCCACTATGGAATCGGAATTCATCGTCTTAGATAAGGCTGGAGAAGAAGCAGAATGGCTTCGACAATTCTTGAAAGATATACCATTATGGCAAAAAGCCAGTGCCCGCTATATGTATACACTGCGATAATCAAGCAGCTATATCTAGGGCACAAAATGTTATATTCAACGGTAAGTCTAGACATATTCGTCGTAGACATAATACCGTGAAGCAGTTGCTCTCAAATGGAATTATCTCTATTGACTTTGTATCGTCAAAGGATAATTTAGCGGATCCGCTTACTAAAGGTTTAGTGGAGAGCGTATAAACTGTGTATCGAGGGGAATGGGTCTAAAAGCCTAACCTTACCGAGTCAGCTTAATGGAAACCTCACTTAGCGACTGGAGATCCCACGGACTAAGTTCAAGAGGAAAAACTAGTTATGATTAACTCAACAAGTAAGCACTTGGGAGCTTGACTCCAATCCATTCCTAAGGTGCACATAAGTGCTTTTCTACAAGTGGATTAAGGATAAGCTTAATGCTTTAATGATGCCTATATCTTGTTACTAAACAAGTGGAGTAGAGTAGACTACTCTTAATAGGACGATCACCTATGTGAGTATGAGTTGGGTCGGCTCTTTGGGAATTTCTATGAAGGCTGTTATTCCTAAAGATACTCTCTGAAACCACGAATGTCCAGGGCCAAAACGGACACAACCGAGAACCAAAGTTGATTTGGAAAGTTACTGTGTGAGGCTTGTTGACTTGGCTTACACTAACGGCTAATAGTTCAAGACCTAGTTCACTGATTAGCAGTAAGTCTGATAAAGCTTTCGCTATGGAAGGTTCAAGACCTAGTTAACCTATCCTGATGCAGTTTCTTTTCTAAAGTACCTTTCACAATAGAGTCAGTCTCTTTGTGTGTCATTTCCTTGAATCTCCATTCATTGTGGGGGATTGTTGGAATTGAAGAATATAAAAGCAAATCTTTGAGCTGAATTATGGCAAGATCCGTTGATCGAATCAATTGGATGATGGTTGGAGTGTGTTCTCCTTCCATTGGAGATGAACGTGGTATATTCACATGTTCAATTCCGATTTCGAATGAATGAGATATTCAAGTCTAAAGATTGCCTAATTCAAAACCAAAATGGGACTAAAGGTAGCTAAAAGGCATTTAGTCCACATTGGCCATGGGATGAAAGTTTGTGGTGTATAAATAGAGAAAATAGAGAACAAAGGGCGTGCCCTTTGGGTACTTGGAGTTTTCGCGCGCGAAAAGAGGGAACTATGCCCACACATGCGTGCATGCGCTCGCGCGCCGCCGCTGGCGGCGGCCGGGCTCGGGTCCGGGTCTGGGTTCGGGTTCCCTACCTGGCCCAGTTCTTTTTGAATCGGATCTCAAGGGTATGGGTTGCTCCGCTACCCGAACCAAACCCGCTCCGCTCCGGATCCGAATCGCCCGCCAACGGATGTCTGCGAACGGATCCGAACCGCCCGCCAACGGATGTCTGAAAACCGTCTGTGCGGTTGGGCAGTTGGACCATTGTGCGGTTGGGCGGTTTGGACCGAACAGTTGCGACGGTTCTGTCCGAACCGCTGCAACTGTTGGGATTTAGCGGACGAGAATGCCCCCCGGAGCGCTATAAATAGCGCTCCGGTTTCCCTTTCTCAGACACATCAACAACAATCTCTCTCTATCTCTCAGAATTCTAAAGCAAATTCTAAACTGACTGTGGAGTTCTGAAGCGACTTCCAGCGAGAAGTGGGAAATCCATAAGTCGGTTTCCGAAGCGACTTCCAAAGGAGATTCTGTAAAATTCATTCTGAAA